>CM068357.1:2637163-2689663 GCA_034769755.1 Odontamblyopus lacepedii
CCAGAGAACAGAAACTGCATTCCAGGGTTCCCGCGGTGCCTTAAAAACTCTTAAAAACATTGAATTTATGAATTTCAAAATAACACCTTAAAAAAAACCTGAAAAAGTCTTGAATTTTTATATCTGGGTCTTAAAATTCGTGCAGTTCGTAACTTCTCCGCGTCGCATTTCTCCGCAGAAGCTGAATTTGTCAAACAGCATCATTTGGTTAAATAACGTCGTCCGAATAAAGAGCGACGGAAACAAAAATTGAGACGCAACTGGGTTAAAATCCTCTGGACACATCAACGGAAGATCAAGAACCACGAGAAACAAACTGAGCAGAAGAGAAAACTCAGAGACGATATCGGCAGAACAGAGTTTAACTAACGCCGTTCTGTTGTTTTTTATACCTGCCTGAAGTCGCCTCATCAAACTCAAACCTGCACAAAAACTGTGTCAGTCGTTTGTGCTGCAGAAAGTTTCATTTGTGTGATTCTGGTTCTTCAGATATTCAGTTTTATTTTCGGTCGATGACGTCGTCCAGAACCTCAGAATGTGAAATACACTCAACTCAGCAGAAAATGATAGAAAACATTTGTATTTGGTTTGTGCTGTTTTGTGCTGTGACAGTTTCATTTGTGTGAGTTTATTTCTAAAATTCTTCATTATTATTTCTGTGGTAATTATAGGACGTCATTTCTGCTCAGCTGATGGAGACAAACTCCACAAAACTAGTGAAGAGAAACGACCTGAGGCTGAGGAAAAGTCTGTTTCAGTCTTCAGTCTTTTGCTTTTGATTCAGATTTTATAATAACACAGACTTTTCCTCAGCCTCAGGTCGTTTCTCTTCTCTAGTTTTGTGGAGTTTGTCGCCGTCAGCTGAGCAGAAATGACGTCAGAAATAATAATAAATGGACGAGCGTCATCGACCAAAATAAAACTGCAAATATCTGAAGAACCAGAATCACACAAAGGAAACTTTCTGCAGCACAAACGACTGACTCCATTTTGGGCGTTTTCGAGCATTTTTCTTCTTCCTGTGGGTCTGACCCCAGTTTGACCTGGAAAAGAATCGGTAATTTCTCCAAAACTAAAGAAGCACAAACGAAACTTTCTGCAGCACAAACGATTGTCATAGTTTTTGTTCAGGTTTGTGTTTGATGGGCGACTTCAGCAGGTGCGAAACACTCCGCCTTTGTGACTGAAATTATAGCTTTTACAAATATATTTTATTAGTGAAATTTGAAGCAGTTTTTGTGTAAATCAGATGGGGATCATTTTTAGTGGCTTGTATTTTTGCACAATTATCGGTACTGTTCTGATTTAGCGTCGTTTATGTGTTAAAGTGTATATGGAGGTTCTCGCTGATGGAAAAAGTTGATCATTATTAAAAGACTGAATTAAATTTGTCAGATTTTCCGACATAAACCTGTGGAGAACTTGTATTTTCTGCACATTTCTTTGGAAAAACAAACTGTAATAAAAACACTTGTGTCACAGCTTTTCTTTCACTGAAGGGATCAGAAAATAGAGAAAAATCCAGACTAAAACCAGAGTCGAGACTAGACCTGGTTTAAGACTGGTTTAATTCTGGTTTAGAACTGGTTTAGATCTGTTTTTTTTTTTAACCTGGTTTAGATTTGGTTTAGACCTGGTTTAGATCTGGTTTAGTTCTGGTTTAGTCCTGATTTAGACCTGGTTTAGACCTGGTTTAGATCAGTTTTTTTTTTTTTTTTTACCTGGTTTAGACCTGGTTTAGGCCTGGTTCAGTCCTGGTTCAGTCCTGGTTTAGTCCTGGTTTAGTCCTGCACATACAGATGATCATTTTGATCACAGTTTTAATTGGAAATGTTCCATGTTAAATGTCCTGCCCACCTGTCGTCTTGAAGGGTGCTGTAATCAGGGTCCAGCCTCTCAGAATGTGAAACAGCCTCAAAACAGGAAGAAAATTATAGAAAACGTTTGTATTTGGTTTGTGCTGTTTTGTGCTGTGACAGTTTCATTTGTGTGAGTTTATTTCTAAAATTCTTCATTATTTTTTCTGTGGTAATTATAGGACGTCATTTCTGCTCAGCTGACGGAGACAAACTCCACAAAACTAGTGAAGAGAAACGACCTGAGGCTGAGGAAAAGTCTGTTTCAGTCTTTAGTCATTTGCTTTTGATTCAGATTTTATAGAATAACAGAATAGTGGTTTAGAACTGGTTTATGCCTGGTTTACATATAGCTTACATTAAAATTAAAATTAAAATTAAAATTAAAATTAAAATTAAAATTAAAATTAAAATTAAAATTAAAATTAAAATTAAAATTAAAATTAAAATTAAAATTAAAATTAACCGCCACTAGAGGTCCGCGCCGCTGTGACCCGGAAGTAAACAGCGCGGCCATCTCAACCTCCGCAGCACAGAACCATCTTTCTTTTTTCCCGCTGAACTTTTCCTTTTTCCGCGTTACTGGAGCTCCGAGCCCCGGTGCTCCGAGCCCCGGCCGTCCCGCAGCTGTCCCCCGGCCCCGGCGCGCCTCTCCCGGCCTCACAGCCTCATGGAGCCGCGGTGTGGAGCTCGGAGCCCGGTGCAGGCGTTCCGGACCCAGGCGCAGCTCATCCTCTCGGCCGCTGTGGAGGGCTCCATGTCGGCCTTTGCGCGGGACTGTCCGGCCTCAGACTCGGAGAAGCAGGTGAGGAGGAATGAAACTGTGACATTAAACCAAAACAAACACTTAAAACGGTGAAAGTTAAAGTTTAAAGTGGAAAAAGATCTGAAAAAAGAGGCGGAAAAAAAGCGTGACGTCACTTCCGTTTTCTGCGCGTAAATAAAAACAAACATTTATTTAATAATTAAAATGTCATTAAAAATTTAACCCGATGTGAGTACGTGGCCCTAAACTGTACAAACAGGTTCAGCTGCGGGGTCTTAAAAGTCTGAAAAAGGTCTTAAATTTCATGTTCCTAAATTAAGCCTTTAAAAAGTCTTAAATTATGTTGCCTACGTCTTATTTTTTCACAAAGGTCTTAAGTTTGATGAGCTTGTTTTTGTGTAAAGTCAAACGGGCTGCAGTCAAATGTGAGACAAGACAGAGTGAAAGTTTAGTTTGTCTCGTTAGAATGTTATACATGATTTTTTTTACATGATGAGCCGACTATACGATACTACTACTATAATAAAAGTGTTTTTATTTAAAGAGTGAGTAATGGTCCTTAATAGAATTGATCTGGTGTTTTTTGCTGCATAATGGGTGCGATGTTGGTCTGAATTTTCATTTAAATGGTCTTTAAAAGGTCTTTAAAAAGTCTTAACATTTGGGGTAGTCAAACGTGGGGAAGCCCTGACAAAGGAGTGGTCCTGGGGGAAAAAAAGTATTTGGGAAAAGTACTGTTCACGTAAAAATAACTTAAAGAGTAACGGTCCGGATGTAACATCTGGTTTATAATTTGTAGTGAAATGTTTTGTGTGGTGTTTTTAAAGGACACACACAAATATGAGACAATATGACTCAAATAAAAATACCGTTACTTCAATTAAACTGTTACTCAAGTTTAGGGTGACCAGATTCTCAAAACTTTCAAAAACTGGGACACTCCTGGTTCGAGGCGGTTTGTAATAATAAAACTGTTCTGCACTTGGTCCATTCATAACGAACATACGAGTCTGTATAATCACATTTTCTTTGTGTTTTGGACTTTGTAACGGGAAAAGACAGAAACGTCCTTTTCCCCTTAAGTGGAGTTAATTCTCACACACATGGAAAATGACACATCTTGGTGTGTGTTTCTATTTTTATTTAAAGGTTTATTTCAGTCCAAATGAACAAATCCAAATGTAATTTCCACCTGGAAATGCAGAAGTGCTGTGGCTCTGGCCCTGGACCTGACAGGAGCTGTTTCCAGGACTGGACCAGGAAAGTCATGGAGCCACTGCACTTTTTTTGTTTATTTTGAGGCAATAAGGAGATTTTTAATTTACTTACAGACTTGAGATTTTGCATTTTTGTAGCTCAGGCCCTAAATTAAGCATTTTTTATGTCCAAAAAGTTGTTTCTACATGTTTGCTGTGGGTTTTGTATAAAAGAGTGTGATTTTTCATCTCTATTTCTGGTCCTGTAGCTTTTCTCACAGCCTCATGACACAACTACAGCAGCAGATTGTGAAATAACAGGTTGGACTGAACAAAAGGAGGTAGAACACTTCATTAGGGGGAAAAGGGGCAGTTTTAAAAGTGAAATTAAGAACAAAATCCAGGCGAGGAGAAAAGTACTAAAACTGCCCTCAGGTCTTCGGGGGTTAAACCCTTCGCCTTTTTCCATGTTCTGTTAGTTGTGGACGTGATCAAATAAAAGGGTTTGTTGACGTTCCTCCGTGTTTGTCCCAGTCCGACCTGCAGCAGGTTCTGGAGGCGGCGCTGAGGGAGGCACTTCGGAAACTCTGCTCCGTCGTCCAACTTCTGTTCGAGGAAAACCAGAGAAAAACTCCCGTCTCGAAACACGAGGAAAAACATGTGAGATCAGAGAATAAAGAGCGGAAAGGCCCCAGTAAAAAGAGCAGCACAGGTGAGGATCAGAGTCTGAATTCTACATACCCACCAATTTCTCACTTCGGATTTTTCAACTCTGAAAAAAAAAAACGTGTTTGAATTATTTTTATTCTGAATTTTAGTCGCTGAAATTTTTAATCTTCAGCGCAGATAGTTTCAAGCCCTCAAATTCAACAGTCCAAATGGGTCAAATCCAGAGTGATAAAATTCCAGAGTGTTTAAATTCCAGGTGTTAAATTCCAGAGTGTTTAAATTCCAGGTGTTAAATTCCAGAGTGTTTAAATTCCAGGTGTTAAAATTCTAGTGTTTAAATTCCGGAGTGTTTAAAATTACAGTGTTAAAATACCAGAGTGTTAAAATTCTGAATGTTAAAATCCTTGAGTGTTAAAATCCCAGAGTGTTAAAATCCCAGAGTGTTAAAATCCCAGAGTGCTTAAATCTGGAGTTTTTAAATCTATTGTGTTAATTCCAGAGTGTTAAAATTCCCGGTGTCAAATCCCAGAGTGTTAAATCCCAGAGTGTTTAAATCCCAGAGTGTTTAAATCCAGAGTGTTAAATCCAGAGTTTTTAAATCAGTTGTGTTAAATCCATAGTGTAAAATCCCAGTGTTAAAATTCCAGTGTTAAAATCCCATCCATCCATCCATCTTCTCCCGCTTAATCCGGCTGGGTCGCGGGGGCAGCTTGCTGCCCAATCCTCATAGCACCTGACCCCCCCTATGAACCCCTCTGCAGGTGGTGAGCCCACAGGAGGGTGGACAACATGGTCCTTGATGTTAGTTCATAGGGTGCGGGCATGTTTTAGGTTGATGGGGGAAACCGGAGCACCCGGAGGAAACCCATCCAGACACGGGGAGGAACATGCAAACTCCACACAGAAAGGCCCGGGTGACCCGGGGATCGAACCCGCAACCTTCTTGCTGTGAGGCCTGAGTGTTGCCACTCAGTGTTAAAATCCCAAAGTGTTTAAATCCAGAGTTTAAAATCTATTGCGTTAAAATCCCAGAGTGAAAGATCCAAGGTGCCGAGGCAGAAGCGTCGATCCAGAATGATCCGATTTGACTCGGTAACAAACAGGAAGTGGAGCAGTGAAGCCATTTGATTGGTCAGAATTCGCCTCATCCAAACCTCAAGCCCCGCCCACAGATGAGAGCAGCCAATAGGAAACAGCCTCTGTCCTCCTCACTCACTCTGGATCACACAACTAAAAGTCAGAATAAAAATTATTTAAACATGTTTTTTCAGAGTTAAAAAATTCAAAGTGAAAAGTTCAGATCTGATGCACGGGGAGGGCATCTGACACCCTAGGAAACAGGATTATGGGAAGGCATCTGACTTATTTCCTGTGTTTTTCAGAGCCCGTTGTTCCCTCCGACTCTGCGGCCGTCAGCCAATCACCTGTCACCATTTCGCTCCTGAACGCCGCCCAGGGACCAATCACAGGGCCCGTCTACATCCTCAGCCGGCCAATCACAGACCAGAGCCGAGTCCAGTTTCTGCCAATCACGGAGCGGGATGCGGAGGAGGCGGGCGTCCACTTTCTGCCAATCACGGAGCGGGATGCGGAGGAGGCGGGCGTCCACTTTCAGCCAATCACGGAGCGGGAGGGTCAGGACGCCGTGACATCGCTGCTGACGTCACTTCCTGCGGCGGGCGAGCAGAAGCGGGTGAGCGGCGGGTCATGTGACGCGTCTGTGAATAAATATCTGAATAAATGCAAAACGGGCGTGTGTTCGAGCGCAGTTTAAACGGGCGTGTGTTCGAGCGCAGTTTAAACGGGCGTGTGTTCGAGCGCAGTTTAAACGGGCGAGTGTTCGAGCGCAGTTTAAACGGGCGTGTGTTCGAGCGCAGTTTAAACGGGCGTGTGTTCGAGCGCAGTTTAAACGGGCGTGTGTTCGAGCGCAGTTTAAACGGGCGAGTGTTCGAGCGCAGTTTAAACGGGCGTGTGTTCGAGCGCAGTTTAAACGGGCGTGTGTTCGAGCGCAGTTTAGAGCGGGCGAAGTGTTCGGCGCAATTTAAGCGGGCGAAGTGTTCGGCGCAATTTAAACGGGCGAGTGTTAGCGCAGTTTAACCGGGCGTGTGTTCGAGCGCAGTTTAAACGGGCGTGTGTTCGAGCGCAGTTTAAACGGGCGTGTGTTCGAGCGCAGTTTAAACGGGCGTGTGTTCGAGCGCAGTTTAAACGGGCGTGTGTTCGAGCGCAGTTTAAACGGGCGAGTGTTCGAGCGCAGTTTAAACGGTCGTGTGTTCGAGCGCAGTTTAAACGGGCGTGTGTTAGGGGCGCAGTTTAAACGGGCGTGTGTTCGAGCGCAGTTTAAACGGGCGAGTGTTCGAGCGCAGTTTAAACGGGCGTGTGTTCGAGCGCAGTTTAAACGGGCGTGTGTTCGAGCGCAGTTTAAACGGGCGTGTGTTCGAGCGCAGTTTAAACGGGCGTGTGTTCGAGCGCAGTTTAAACGGGCGTGTGTTCGAGCGCAGTTTAAACGGGCGTGTGTTCGAGCGCAGTTTAAACGGGCGTGTGTTCGAGCGCAGTTTAAACGGGCGTGTTCGAGCGCAGTTTAAACGGGCGTGTGTTGGAGCGCAGTTTAAACGGGCGTGTGTTCGAGCGCAGTTTAAACGGGCGTGTGTTGGCAAGTTTAAACGGGCGTGTGTTCGAGCGCAGTTTAAACGGGCGTGTGTTCGGCGCGCAGTTTAAACGGGCGTGTGTTCGGCGCAGTTTAAACGGGCGTGTGTTCGAGCGCAGTTTAAGCGGGCGTGTGTTGGAGCGCCGTTCAACCGGGCGTGTGTTCTCGCGCAGTTTAAACGGGCGTGTGTTCGAGCGCAGTTTAAACGGGCGTGTGTTCGAGCGCAGTTTAAACGGGCGAGTTCGAGCGCACTTTAAACGGGCGTAGCGCGCAGTTTAAACGGGCGTGTGTTCGAGCGCAGTTTAAACGGGCGTGTGTTGGCGCAGTTTAAACGGGCGTGTGTTCGAGCGCAGTTTAAACGGGCGTGTGTTCGCGCAGTTTAAGCGGGCGTGTGTTCGGCGCGCAGTTTAAGCGGGCGTGTTAGCGCAGTTTAAACGGGCGTGTGTTCGGCGCAGTTTAAGCGGGCGTGTGTTCGAGCGCAGTTTAAGCGGGCGTGTGTTCGGCGCAGTTTAAAGCGGGCGTGTGTTCGGCGCAATTAAGCGAAGCGTGTGTTCGGCGCAGTTTAAAGCGGGCGTGTGTTCGAGCGCAGTTTAAACGGGCGAGTGTTCGAGCGCAGTTTAAACGGGCGTGTGTTCGAGCGCAGTTTAAACGGGCGTGTGTTCGAGCGCAGTTTAAACGGGCGTGTGTTCGAGCGCAGTTTAAACGGGCGTGTGTTCGAGCGCAGTTTAAACGGGCGTGTGTTCGAGCGCAGTTTAAACGGCGAGGGTTCGAGCGCAGTTTAAGCGGGCGTGTGTTCGAGCGCAGTTTAAACGGGCGTGTGTTCGAGCGCAGTTTAAGCGGGCGTGTGTTCGGCGCAGTTTAAGCGGGCGAAGCGTGTTGGCGCAGTTTAAACGGGCGTGTGTTCGGCGCAGTTTAAAGCGGGCGTGTGTTCGAGCGCAGTTTAAGCGGGCGTGTGTTCGAGCGCAGTTTAAGCGGGCGTGTGTTCGGCGCAGTTTAAGCGGGCGTGTGTTGAGCGCAGTTTAAGCGGGCGTGTGTTCGAGCGCAGTTTAAACGGGCGGTGTTCGAGCGCAGTTTAAACGGGCGGCAGTGTTAGCGCAAGTTTAAACGGGCGGTGTTCGAGCGCAGTTTAAACGGGCGTAGGTTGGCGCAGTTTAAACGGGCGTGTGTTCGAGCGCAGTTTAAACGGGCGCGTGTTCGCGCAGTTTAAACGGGCGTGTGTTCGGCGCAGTTTAAACGGGCGCGTGTTCAGCGCAGTTTAAACGGGCGTGTGTTCGAGCGCAGTTTAAACGGGGGGGGGGTTCAGCCCCAGTTTAAACGGGCGGGGGTGCGAGCGCAGTTTAAACGGGCGGGGTTTTCGAGCGCAGTTTAAACGGGCGTGTGTTCGAGCGCAGTTTAAACGGGCGAAGCGGTTCAGCGCAGTTTAAACGGGCGCGTGTTCGAAAGCGCAGTTTAAACGGGCGTAGGTTGAGCGCAGTTTAAACGGGCGAGTGTTCGGCGCGCAGTTTAAACGGGCGAGTGTTCGAGCGCAGTTTAAACGGGCGTGTGTTCGAGCGCAGTTTAAACGGGCGTGTGTTCGAGCGCAGTTTAAACGGGCGAGTGTTCGAGCGCAGTTTAAACGGGCGTGTGTTCGAGCGCAGTTTAAACGGGCGAGTGTTCGAGCGCAGTTTAAACGGGCGAGTGTTCGAGCGCAGTTTAAACGGGCGAGTGTTCGAGCGCAGTTTAAACGGGCGTGTGTTCGAGCGCAGTTTAAACGGGCGTGTGTTCGAGCGCAGTTTAAACGGGCGAGTGTTCGAGCGCAGTTTAAACGGGCGAGTGTTCGAGCGCAGTTTAAACGGGCGAGTGTTCGAGCGCAGTTTAAACGGGCGAGTGTTCGAGCGCAGTTTAAACGGGCGTGTGTTCGAGCGCAGTTTAAACGGGCGAGTGTTCGAGCGCAGTTTAAACGGGCGTGGGGGCGAGCGCAGTTTAAACGGGCGAGTGTTCGAGCGCAGTTTAAACGGGGCGTGTGTTCGAGCGCAGTTTAAACGGGCGTGTGTTCGAGCGCAGTTTAAACGGGCGTGTGTTCGGCGCAGTTTAAACGGCGAGTGTTCGAGCGCAAGTTTAAACGGGCGAGTGTTCGAGCGCAGTTTAAACGGGCGTGTGTTCGAGCGCAGTTTAAACGGGCGTGTGTTCGAGCGCAGTTTAAACGGGCGAGTGTTCGAGCGCAGTTTAAACGGGCGAGTGTTCGAGCGCAGTTTAAACGGGCGTGTGTTCGAGCGCAGTTTAAACGGGCGTGTGTTCGAGCGCAGTTTAAACGGGCGTGTGTTCGAGCGCAGTTTAAGTCTGCGATAAAAGTGGAAATAAACTTAAACAAATAAACTGAAACTTCTTTTGCAGGTGGAGCTGGAGATCGTCCAGGGAGCGAAGAGGAAAAACCTGAAGGCCGATCCCCGGAGCTGCGGACTCAGTACGAGACCGGGACTGAGACCGGGACTGGGACTGAGACTGGGACTGAGACCGGGACTGAGACCGGGACTGAGACCGGGACTGGGACTGAGACTGAGACTGGGACTGAGACCGGGACCGGGACTGAGACCGGGACTGAGACCGGGACTGAGACCGGGACTGAGACCGGGACTGGGACTGAGACTGGGACTGAGACCGAGACTGGGACCGAGACTGGGACTGAGACCGGGACTGGGACTGAGACCGGGACTGAGACCGGGACTGAGACCGAGACCGGGACTGAGACTGAGACCGGGACTGAGACTGGGACTGAGACCGAGACTGGGACTGAGACCGGGACTGAGACCGGGACTGAGACCGGGACTGAGACCGAGACCGAGACTGAGACCGAGACCGAGACCGAGACTGAGACTGGGACTGAGACTGAGACTGAGACTGAGACCGAGACTGAGACTGGGACTGAGACCGAGACTGGGACTGGGACTGGTACCGGGACCGAGACGGAGACCGAAGTGGTAATAAATTAAATATAAAAATGGTAATTAACCCCTGAAGACCTGAGGGCAGTTTTAGTACATTTCTCCTCGCCTGGATTTTGTTCTTAATTTCGCTTTTAAATCTGCCCCTTTTCCCCCTAATGAAGTGTTCTACCTCCTTTTGTTCAGTCCAACCTGTTATTTCTGCTGCTGTAGTTGTGTCATGAGGCTGTGAGAAAAGCTACAGGACCAGAAATAGAGATGAAAAAAAAAAAAATTCACAGTTTTGCACATAAAAAATGCTTAATTTAGGGCCTTAGCTACAAAAATGCAAAATCTCAAGTCTGTAAGTAAACTAAAAATCTCCTTATTGCCCTAAAAACAAAAAAAGTGCAGTGGCTCCATGACTTTCCTGGTCCAGTCCTGGAAACAGCTCCTGTCAGGTCCAGGGCCAGAGCCACAGGCTCAAATCAAAATTACATTTGAACTGAAATAAACCTTTCAAATAAAAAACCAGGGCAATTACACACACCAAGATGTGTAATTTTCCGTGTATGAGAGTGAACTGCACTTAGAGCGACTTTCTCAGCAGAGGAGTCGACCGTCTTGACTCACTTCACTTTTTGGGTCGATCAAAATGGACGGAGCGCATGAGAAACATGTTCCTCTGTATCGGACACGATACCATAGGTCTTCAAGTGAAAAAAAAGATAATAATAAACTAAATATTAAAATTGTAGTAAACTAAATATAAAAAATTGCAATAAACAAAAAATATATATAAATTAATAAACTAAATATAAAAATTATAGTAAACTAAATATAAAAAAATAAACAAAATATAAAAATGGTAATTAACAAAAAATAAAAAAAATTATAATAACCATCCATCTTCTCCCGCTTAATCCTGTGGGTCGTGGGGGCAGCTGCCCAGTCCTCCCAGCCCCTGACCCCCTCTGACCCCCTGACCCCTGACCCCCTCTGAGGAGCCACAGGAGGACGTCAGGGTCCTGATGTTAGTTCAGGTGCTGCAGGTTTTGGGCTGATGGGGGAAACAGGAGCCTGGAGGAAACTCATCCAGACACGGGGAGAACATGCAAACTCCACACAGAAAGACCCGGGCGACCCGGGGATCGAACCCACAACCTTCTGCTGTGAGGCCTGAGTGTTGCCACTCAGCCACCGCGCCGCCTATAAGTTAATAAACTAAATATAAAAATGGTAATTAACAAAAAATAAAATGATAATGAACAAAATATAAAAATTGTAGTAAACTAAATATTAAAAAACAAAATATAAAAAATTTGTAATAAACGAAATATAAAAAATGTAATAAGTAAAATATAAAAATTGTCATAAACTAAATATAAAAAAGTAATGAACTAAATATAAAAATTGTAATAAAGGAAATATTAAAAAGGGAATAAACTAAATATAAAAATGGTAATTAACAAAAAAAAATTTAAATGATAATAATGAACAAAATATAAAAATTGTAGCAAACTAAATATTAAAAAACAAAATCTAAAAAATGGTAATAAACAAAATATAAAAATTGTAATAAATGAAATATAAAAAATGTCAAATAAAATGTAAAGATTGTAATAAACGAAATATAAAAAGGTAATAAACGAAATATAAAAATGGTAATTAACCAAAAATAAAAAATAAAAATTATAATAATGAACAAAATATAAAAGTTGTACTAAATAAAATATATAAAAATTAATAAACTAAATATTAAAAAATGTAATACATAAAATATAAAAAAATTGCAATAAACTAAATATAAAAAATGTGTAATAAATGAAATATATATGTTTTAATAATCTATTAAAAATGCTAATGAACTAAATATAAAAAAAAATAAACAAAATAAAAAATGTTAATATTGTTATTTTGAAAATCGTTCCACTCTGTTGTCAGTTCTTTCTGCTCAGATTAAAGCCTCACTGCTTCAGACAGAGCAGTGCCTCCAGTTTGTTCATCTTCCTTTTATTTTGTGGTTTCAGTCCCGGATTTGGAGGAGGAGCAGAGGGAGGAGGACCGCCGCCGCCGCCGAGAGCTCTACAAACTCAAGCGGTTCTTCTGCTCCGAGTGTCCGAAGGGATTTCACCAGCGGCACCAGCTCCGGAAGCACAAAACGAGCCACGCCAAGCCCCACCCCTGCCCCCACTGCGACAAGGGCTTCTACCACCAGGGGGCGCTCACCCGGCACCTGCACTACCACGAGCTGCGGGCCAAACAGGACCAGGACCCGGACCACCTGTTCCCCTGCGACCAGTGCGGTGAGACCGGGACACGGACCGCAGACCGGACCGCGGACTGGACCGCAGACCGGACCACAGACCGGACCACAGACCGGACCACAGCCCGGACCCCAGACCGGACCACAGACCGGACCGCAGACCGGACCGCAGACCGGACCGCAGACCGGACCACAGACCGGACCACAGACCGGACCACAGCCCGGACCCCAGACCAGACCACAGACCGGACCCCAGACCGGACCACAGACCACAGACCGGACCCCAGACCGGACCCCAGACCGGACCACAGACCGGACCACAGACCACAGACCGGACCCCAGACCGGACCCCAGACCGGACCACAGACCGGACCACAGACCGGACCACAGACCGGACCACAGCCCGGACCACAGCCCGGACCCCAGACCAGACCACAGACCGGACCCCAGACCGGACCACAGACCGGACCGCAGACCGGACCCCAGACCGGACCACAGACCGGACCGCAGACCGGACCACAGCCCGGACCCCAGACCGGACCACAGACCGGACCCCAGACCGGACCACAGACCACAGACCGGACCCCAGACCGGACCCCAGACCGGACCGCAGACCGGACCGCAGACCGGACCACAGACCGGACCACAGACCACAGCCCGGACCACAGACCGGACCACAGCCCGGACCCCAGACCGGACCGCAGACCGGACCGCAGACCGGACCACAGACTAGGGCTGGGCGGTATACCGTTTGAACCGGTATACCGGTAATTTTTATTTTTATGATATGAATTTTTTATTTACCGCCGTACCGTGTGTGCGCGCATATGTCGGCAACACAGAGCGGCGGAACGTCGCTGTGATAGATTGAGCGGGGCTGTTTTTCAGTGTTACACCAAACAAGCCAACAAGCCAGGTAAGGATAGCGAGATTAGCGGTGAGCATGGACGAAGAAAATGACACAGAAACAGGATCCCTTTTTCGGAGGCGGGAGTGCAGCGGGCCGTGCCCGGGCGAGAGGCGTAAGCGGGAGTGCGGAGCCGTGCCCGAGCGAGGCCTTGAGTGCGGAGCCCCGCTCTTCACCTTTCGCCCGGGCACGGCTCCGCACTCCCGCTCTCGAAAAGGGAGCCGTGTCACAAAACACTACACAGACGGTCCCTTTAGCAAACGCGCCTACCAGGGACGTCTGTGTAGTGTTTTGTGCTGCACTGCCAACGTTACGCAGAGATTGGGGAGAAGATGCAGATTTTACTTTCATGCAATCTTCGTATTCTCCGTCTAAAGCAGGCATGTCCAAACTATGGCCCGGGGGCCAAATGTGGCCCTCAGACCAATTGTTTTTGGCCCTCAGGCTTCCAGGTGAATTGGCCCATATTACCACAAGTAGTACTTTTTACTGCATGTTTTTGAAATCTACCTTTGATCAAGCAAATGTAGTGTGTCCTTCTGAGGGTCTGAGCCTGAATAAAGCTCTGGAGGGTCATTCAAACCTGTTATAAATGCACAGATTTGAATTACTCACCGTTTTGATCATCAGTCTATGACCCCCGATCGGCCCTCACGCTGGTCTGTGTTTTAATATATGGCCCTAGATGAAAAAAGTTTGGGCACCCCTGGTCTAAAGGGACCGTCTATGACAAGAAAAGCAAACGTTGGAATGATATTACCAACTCTATCACACTCCACTGAGCCAAAGACAAAAATACCGTTAAATACCGTGATACCGTGATAATAAAAAAAAATACCGTGATATAAATTTTTGGTCATACCCCCCAGCTCTACCACAGACCGTACCACAGACCGGACCACAGCCCGGACCCCAGACCACAGACCGGACCACAGACCGGACCCCAGACCGGACCCCAGACCGGACCACAGACCGGACCCCAGACCAGACCACAGACCGGACCACAGACCGGACCCCAGACCGGACCACAGACCCCAGACCGGACCCCAGACCGGACCCCAGACCGGACCACAGACCCCAGACCGGACCACAGCCCGGACCCCAGACCACAGACCGGACCCCAGACCGGACCCCAGACCGGACCCCAGACCGGACCCCAGACCAGACCACAGACCGGACCACAGACCGGACCACAGACCGTACCACAGACCGGACCACAGCCCGGACCACAGACCGGACCACAGACCGGACCACAGACCGGACCACAGACCGGACCCCAGACCGGACCACAGACCACAGACCGGACCACAGACCGGACCCCAGACCGGACCACAGACCACAGACCGGACCACAGACCGGACCACAGCCCGGACCCCAGACCACAGACCGGACCACAGACCGGACCACAGACCACAGACTTTGGGGATCTCCTCAATCCCACCGTCACGTCCTCCGAAGAGGAGGCCGAGGCTGAGGACCCAGAGGCGGACTCATCCATCACTCTGGCCGAAGTCACTGAGGTGGTTAAAGCTCCTCGGGGGCAAGGCTCCGGGGGTGGATGAGATCCGTCCTGAGTACCTTAAGTCTCTGGGTGTTGTGGGGCTGTCTTGGCTGACACGTCTCTGCAACATCGCGTGGCGGTCGGGAACAGTACCTCTGGACTGGCAGACCGGGGTGGTGGTCCCTCTGTATAAGAAGGGGGACCGGAGGGTGTGTTCCAACTACAGGGGAATCACACTCCTCAGCCTCCCCGGTAAAGTCTATGCCAGGGTGCTGGAGAGGAGAGTTCGGCCGATAGTCGAACCTCAGATTCAAGAGGAGCAGTGTGGTTTTCAGCCTGGTCGTGGAACACTGGACCAGCTCTACACCCTCCATCGGGTGCTCGAGGGTTCATGGGAGTTTGCCCAACCAGTCCACATGTGCTTTGTGGACCTGGAGAAGGCATTCGACCGTGTCCCTCGTGGTGCCCTGTGGGGGGTGCTCCGGGGCCCTTTGCTAAGGGCTGTCCGGTCCCTGTATGACCGGAGCAGGAGCTGTGGTGCCGGCAGTAAGTCAGACCTGTTCCCGGTGCATGTTGGACTCCAGGGCTGCCCTTTGTCACCGGTTCTGTTCATTGTATTTATGGACAGAATTTCTAGGCGCAGTCAGGGGCCGGAGGGGGTCCAGTTCGGGGACCACAGGATCTCATCGCTGCTTTTTGCGGATGATGTTGTCCTGTTGGCTTCATCGAACCAGGACCTGCAGCACTGGGGCGGTTTGCAGCCGAGTGTGAAGCGGCTGGGATGAGAATCAGCTGTTCCAAATCCGAGGCCATGGTTCTGGACCGGAAAAAGGTGGATTGCCCTCTCCGGGTGGGTGGGGAGTCTCTGCCTCAAGTGGAGGAGTTCAAGTATCTCGGGGTCTTGTTCACAGTGAGGGGAGGATGGAGCGTGAGATTGACAGGTGGATCGGTGCAGCGTCGGCAGTGATGCGGTCGCTGTATCGGACCGTTGTGGTGAAGAGGAGCTGAGCCGAAAGGCGAAGCTCTCGATTTACCTCAATCTACGTTCCTCCCCTCACCTATGGTCATGAGCTCTGGGTAATGACCGAAAGAACGAGATCGCGGATACAAGCGGCCGAAATGAGTTTCCTCCGCAGAGTGGCCGGGCGCTCCCTTAGAGATAGGGTGAGGAGCTCGGTCACACGGGAGGAGCTCGGAGTAGAGTCACCGCTCCTCCACGTGGAGAGGAGCAGCTGAGGGGAGGGCATCTGGTCCGGATGCCTCCTGGACGCCTCCCTCGGGAGGTGTTCATGTCCCACCGGTAGGAGGCCCCGGGGAAGACCCAGGACACACTGGAGGGACTATGTCTCTGGGCCTGGGAACCTCAGGGTCCAGGAGGAGCTGGAGGAAGTGTCTGGGGAGAGGGAAGCTTGGGAGCCCCTGCTTAGACTGCTGCCCCCGCGACCCGGCCCCGGATAAGCGGAAGAAGATGGATGGATGGATTTTGGCCAGGCTTTTTAGCAGTTTGAGAGAAGTGGAGCGAGGGCCCTTGGAAGGATGAACGTCTCACTTGGTCTCTGTGTTTTTCAGATAAAAAGTTCGGGCTCCTGTCGCGGCTGCGCTCGCACCAGTTGTGTCACCGTGCGGCGGCGGCGGCGGCGTGTGAGGAGTGCGACAGAGAGTTCCCGTCTGCGTCTGCGCTCCGCTCTCACTCCCTCACCCACCTGAGCGTGAGGCCGTTCATCTGCGACGTCTGCGGCCGCGGCTTCACCAGGTCAACACGGCACTTTAACTGATAATAATAAAAATGCATCAGTTTTATACAGCGCTTTTCAGGACACTCAAAGACGCTTTACACTTCATTATTCATTCACTCCAGACTCGGTGGTGGTGCTGCTATTGTAGCCACAGCTGCCCTGGGGCAGACTGACGGAAGCGAGGCTCCAATCTGCACCATCGGTTCCTCCGACCACCACCACCATTCACACACACACCACTTTCACACTAGGCAATGTGGGTGATGTGTCTTGCCTAAGGACACTACGACAGTTTTTGCCACTGGCCCCACTGTGGCCCCTGGAAACAAACAGAACAGAAACGACATCGGTGATCGAGTCTTTTGGGCTTTTGTGCAGTGGGAAATCAGCAGAGGGAAGTGTGAGGTGTTTATAAAGTTGTTTTCTAACGTTTCCAGACACTAATGAGTGAACCAGGCAGAGCGTTTGGTTTGTTAGACTCGTGGCTGTTGTCAGATGGGTTAAAGTGGAGTTAAGCTTCTTCAGTCTGAAGCAAATTGTCGTTTTACGTGGAAATTCAGAACTTGCCCCCATCACTGCACTAGTTCAGAACTTGCCCCCATCACTACACTAGTTCAGAACTTGCCCCCATCACTACACTAGGTCAGAACTTGCCCCCATCACTACAGTAGTTCAGAACTTGCCCCCATCACTACACTAGTTCAGAACTTGCCCCCATCACTACACTAGTTCAGAACTTGCCCCCATCACTGCACTAGTTCAGAACTTGCCCCCATCACTACACTAGTTCAGAACTTGCCCCATCACTACACTAGTTCAGAACTTGCCCCCATCACTACACTAGTTCAGAACTTGCCCCCATCACTACACTAGTTCAGAACTTGCCCCCATCACTACACTAGTTCAGAACTTGCCCCCATCACTGCACTAGTTTGTTGCCTTGACAGACTCACTGCCACAGTGAGATCTCCACCGAGGAAACACTGATCTGTGCCGTTTTTTGGCTCCTGACAGAATTCACCTCCTCTAGAAACGACTTTAGCTTCAGACGGGACAGAGTTCAGCTTTAATGATGCGCCGCTGCAGCCTGCAGGACCTCCCTGCCGTCTTCATCAGGGCTTATTACAGTTTATACCCCACAGAAGTCAAACGCTCTGTCCTGAAGAACTTTTAAACGACAGAAATTGAAACGTGCTCTTTCTGTTCAGGAAGAAGTGTCTGCGCGACCATCAGACCATCCACACGGGGGCGCGTCCTTATCCGTGTCAGACGTGCGGGAAACGCTTCTCCACCACCTCCAACCTGCGCATCCACCTGCTCTCGCACTCCGACGCCCGCCCCTTTAACTGCCCCCTCTGCCCCAAAGCCTTCAAGACCAAGATGGGCCTCGTCCAGCACCGCGTCGTCCACTCCAAAGAGAAGCCCTTCACCTGCGACATCTGCCAGAGGACGTTCGGACTCAAGTACAACTACCAGAGACACATGAAGATGCACAGCGGAGACAAACCGTTCAGGTATGACACTAGAACTATGTAATAATCATGTAATAATCATGTAATAAAGACCAGAGACACATGAGGATGCACAGCGGAGACAAACCGTTCAGGTATGACACTAGAACTATGTAATAATCATGTAATAATCATGTAATAATCATGTAATAATCATGTAATAAAGACCAGAGACACATGAAGATGCACAGCGGAGACAAACCGTTCAGGTATGACACTAGAACTATGTAATAATCATGTAATAATCATGTAATAATCATGTAATAATCATGTAATAAAGACCAGAGACACATGAAGATGCACAGCGGAGACAAACCGTTCAGGTATGACACTAGAACTATGTAATAATCATGTAATAATCATGTAATAATCATGTAATAAAGACCAGAGACACATGAGGATGCACAGCGGAGACAAACCGTTCAGGTATGACACTAGAACTATGTAATAATCATGTAATAATCATGTAATAATCATGTAATAAAGACCAGAGACACATGAGGATGCACAGTGGAGACAGACCGTTTAGGTATGACACTAGAACTATGTAATAATCATGTAATAATCATGTAATAATCATGTAATAAAGACCAGAGACACATGAGGATGCACAGTGGAGACAAACCGTTCAGGTATGACACTAGAACTGTGTAATAATCATGTAATAATCATGTAATAATCATGTAATAAAGACCAGAGACACATGAAGATGCACAGTGGAGACAGACCGTTTAGGTATGACACTAGAACTATGTAATAATCATGTAATAATCATGTAATAATCATGTAATAAAGACCAGAGACACATGAAGATGCACAGTGGAGACAAACCGTTTAGGTATGACACTAGAACTATGTAATAATCATGTAATAATCATGTAATAATCATGTAATAAAGACCAGAGACACATGAAGATGCACAGTGGAGACAAACCGTTTAGGTATGACACTAGAACTATGTAATAATCATGTAATAATCATGTAATAATCATGTAATAAAGACCAGAGACACATGAAGATGCACAGTGGAGACAAACCGTTTAGGTATGACACTAGAACTATGTAATAATCATGTAATAATCATGTAATAATCATGTAATAAAGACCAGAGACACATGAAGATGCACAGTGGAGACAAACCGTTCAGGTATGACACTAGAACTATGTAATAATCATGTAATAATCATGTAATAAAGACCAGAGACACATGAAGATGCACAGCAGAGACAAACCATTCAGGTATGACACTAGAACTATGTAATAATCATGTAATAATCATGTAATAATCATGTAATAAAGACCAGAGACACATGAAGATGCACAGTGGAGACAAACCGTTCAGGTATGACACTAGAACTATGTAATAATCATGTAATAATCATGTAATAATCATGTAATAAAGACCAGAGACACATGAAGATGCACAGTGGAGACAAACCGTTCAGGTATGACACTAGAACTGTGTAATAATCATGTAATAATCATGTAATAATCATGTAATAAAGACCAGAGACACATGAAGATGCACAGCGGAGACAAACCGTTCAGGTATGACACTAGAACTATGTAATAATCATGTAATAATCATGTAATAATCATGTAATAATCATGTAATAAAGACCAGAGACACATGAGGATGCACAGTGGAGACAAACCGTTCAGGTATGACACTAAAACTATGTAATAATCATGTAATAATCATGTAATAATCATGTAATAAAGACCAGAGACACATGAGGATGCACAGTGGAGACAAACCGTTTAGGTATGACACTAGAACTATGTAATAATCATGTAATAATCATGTAATAATCATGTAATAAAGACCAGAGACACATGAAGATGCACAGCGGAGACAAACCGTTCAGGTATGACACTAGAACTATGTAATAATCATGTAATAATCATGTAATAATCATGTAATAAAGACCAGAGACACATGAGGATGCACAGCGGAGACAAACAGTTCAGGTATGACACTAGAACTATGTAATAATCATGTAATAATCATGTAATAATCATGTAATAAAGACCAGAGACACATGAGGATGCACAGTGGAGACAAACCGTTCAGGTATGACACTAGAACTGTGTAATAATCATGTAATAATCATGAAATAAAGACCAGAGACACATAAGGATGCACAGCAGAGACAAACCGTTCAGGTATGACACTAGAACTATGTAATAATCATGTAATAATCATGTAATAATCATGAAATAAAGACCAGAGACACATGAGGATGCACAGCGGAGACAAACAGTTCAGGTATGACACTAGAACTATGTAATAATCATGTAATAATCATGTAATAATCATGTAATAAAGACCAGAGACACATGAGGATGCACAGTGGAGACAAACCGTTCAGGTATGACACTAGAACTATGTAATAATCATGTAATAATCATGTAATAATCATGTAATAAAGACCAGAGACACATGAGGATGCACAGCGGAGACAAACCGTTCAGGTGTTACACTAGAACTATGTAATAATCATGTAATAATCATGTAATAATCATGTAATAAAGACCAGAGACACATGAGGATGCACAGTGGAGACAAACCGTTCAGGTATGACACTAGAACTATGTAATAATCATGTAATAATCATGTAATAATCATGAAATAAAGACCAGAGACACATGAGGATGCACAGCGGAGACAAACCGTTCAGGTATGACACTAGAACTATGTAATAATCATGTAATAATCATGTAATAATCATGTAATAAAGACCAGAGACACATGAGGATGCACAGCGGAGACAAACCGTTCAGGTATGACACTAGAACTATGTAATAATCATGTAATAATCATGTAATAAAGACCAGAGACACATGACGGTTTGGTTAAGGCGGACTGTTCGCAGGTGTGAGACGGTTTGGTTAAGGCGGACTGTTCGCAGGTGTGAGACGGTTTGGTTAAGGCGGACTGTTCGCAGGTGTGAGACGGTTTGGTTAAGGCGGACTGTTCGCAGGTGTGAGACGGTTTGGTTAAGGCGGACTGTTCGCAGGTGTGAGACGGTTTGGTTAAGGCGGACTGTTCGCAGGTGTGAGACGGTTTAGTTAAGGCGGACTGTTCGCAGGTGTGAGACGGTGTGGTTAAGGCGGACTGTTCGCAGGTGTGAGACGGTTTGGTTAAGGCGGACTGTTCGCAGGTGTGAGACGGTTTGGTTAAGGCGGACTGTTCGCAGGTGTGAGACGGTTTGGTTAAAGCGGACTGTTCGCAGGTGTGAGACGGTTTGGTTAAGGCGGACTGTTCGCAGGTGTGAGACGGTTTGGTTAAGGTGGACTGTTCGCGGGTGTGAGACGGTTTGGTTAAGGCGGACTGTTCGCAGGTGTGAGACGGTTTGGTTAAGGCGGACTGTTCGCAGGTGTGAGACGGTTTGGTTAAGGCGGACTGTTCGCAGGTGTGAGACGGTGTGGTTAAGGCGGACTGTTCGCGGGTGTGAGACGGTTTGGTTAAGGCGGACTGTTCGCGGGTGTGAGACGGTTTGGTTAAGGCGGACTGTTCGCAGGTGTGAGCAGGTTTGGTTAAGGCGGACTGTTCGCAGGTGTGAGACGGTTTGGTTAAGGCGGACTGTTCGCAGGTGTGAGACAGTTTGGTTATGGCGGACTGTTCGCAGGTGTGAGACGGTTTGGTTAATGCGGACTGTTCGCAGGTGTGAGACGGTTTGGTTAAGGCGGACTGTTCGCAGGTGTGAGACGGTTTGGTTAAGGCGGACTGTTCGCAGGTGTGAGACGGTTTGGTTAAGGCGGACTGTTCGCAGGTGTGAGACGGTTTGGTTAAGGCGGACTGTTCGCTGGTGTGAGACGGTTTGGTTAAGGCGGACTGTTCGCAGGTGTGAGACGGTTTGGTTAAGGCGGACTGTTCGCTGGTGTGAGACGGTTTGGTTAAGGCGGACTGTTCGCAGGTGTGAGACGGTTTGGTTAAGGCGGACTGTTCGCAGGTGTGAGACAGTTTGGTTAAGGCGGACTGTTCGCAGGTGTGAGATGGTTTGGTTAAGGTGGACTGTTTGCGGGTGTGAGACGGTTTGGTTAAGGCGGACTGTTCGCAGGTGTGAGACGGTTTGGTTAAGGCGGACTGTGACGGTTTGGTTAAGGCGGACTGTTCGCAGGTGTGAGACGGTTTGGTTAAGGCGGACTGTTCGCTGGTGTGAGACGGTTTGGTTAAGGCGGGCTGTTCGCTGGTGTGAGACGGTTTGGTTAAGGCGGACTGTTCGCAGGTGTGAGACGGTTTGGTTAAGGCGGACTGTTCGCAGGTGTGAGACGGTTTGGTTAAAGCGGACTGTTCGCAGGTGTGAGACGGTTTGGTTAAGGCGGACTGTTCGCAGGTGTGAGACGGTTTGGTTAAGGCGGACTGTTCGCAGGTGTGAGACGGTTTGGTTAAGGTGGACTGTTCGCGGGTGTGAGACGGTTTGGTTAAGGCGGACTGTGACGGTTTGGTTAAGGTGGACTGTTCGCAGGTGTGAGACGGTTTGGTTAAGGTGGACTGTTCGCTGGTGTGAGACGGTTTGGTTAAGGCGGACTGTTCGCAGGTGTGAGACGGTTTGGTTAAGGCGGACTGTTCGCAGGTGTGAGACGGTTTGGTTAAGGCGGACTGTTCGCGGGTGTGAGACGGTTTGGTTAAGGCGGACTGTTCGCAGGTGTGAGACGGTTTGGTTAAGGCGGACTGTTCGCAGGTGTGAGACGGTTTGGTTAAGGCGGACTGTTCGCAGATGTGAGACGGTTTGGTTAAGGCGGACTGTTCGCAGGTGTGAGACGGTTTGGTTAAGGCGGACTGTTCGCAGGTGTGAGACGGTTTGGTTAAGGCGGACTGTTACGCAGGTGTGAGACGGTTTGGTTAAGGCGGACTGTTCGCAGGTGTGAGCAGTTTGGTTAAGGCGGACTGTGACGGTTTGGTTAAGGCGGACTGTTCGCAGGTGTGAGACGGTTTGGTTAAGGCGGACTGTTCGCAGGTGTGAGACGGTTTGGTTAAGGCGGACTGTTCGCTGGTGTGAGACGGTTTGGTTAAGGCGGACTGTTCGCAGGTGTGAGACAGTTTGGTTAAAGCGGACTGTTCGCAGGTGTGAGGCAGTTTAGTTAAGGCGGACTGTTCGCAGGTGTGAGACGGTTTGGTTAAGGCGGACTGTTCGCAGGTGTGAGACGGTTTGGTTAAGGCGGACTGTTCGCTGGTGTGAGACGGTTTGGTTAAGGCGGACTGTTCGCAGGTGTGAGACGGTTTGGTTAAGGCGGACTGTTCGCGGGTGTGAGACGGTTTGGTTAAGGCGGACTGTTCGCAGGTGTGAGACGGTTTGGTTAAGGCGGACTGTTCGCAGGTGTGAGACGGTTTGGTTAAGGCGGACTGTTCGCAGGTGTGAGACGGTTTGGTTAAGGCGGACTGTTCGCGGGTGTGAGACGGTTTGGTTAAGGCGGACTGTGACGGTTTGGTTAAGGCGGACTGTTCGCAGGTGTGAGACGGTTTGGTTAAGGCGGACTGTTGCAGGTGTGAGGCAGTTTGGCTACGGCGGACCGTGACGGTTTGGTTAAGGCGGACTGTTCGCAGGTGTGAGACGGTTTGGTTAAGGCGGACTGTTCGCTGGTGTGAGACGGTTTGGTTAAGGCGGACTGTTCGCGGGTGTGAGACGGTTTGGTTAAGGTGGACTGTTCGCGGGTGTGAGACGGTTTGGTTAAGGCGGACTGTGACGGTTTGGTTAAGGTGGACTGTTCGCAGGTGTGAGACGGTTTGGTTAAGGTGGACTGTTCGCTGGTGTGAGACGGTTTGGTTAAGGCGGACTGTTCGCAGGTGTGAGACGGTTTGGTTAAGGCGGACTGTGACGGTTTGGTTAAGGCGGACTGTTCGCAGGTGTGAGACGGTTTGGTTAAGGCGGACTGTTCGCTGGTGTGAGATGGTTTGGTTAAGGCGGACTGTTCGCGGGTGTGAGACGGTTTGGTTAAGGCGGACTGTTCAGGTGTGAGACGGTTTGGTTAAGGCGGACTGTGACGGTTTGGTTAAGGCGGACTGTTCGCAGGTGTGAGACGGTTTGGTTAAGGCGGACTGTTCGCAGGTGTGAGACGGTTTGGTTAAGGCGGACTGTGACGGTTTGGTTAAGGCGGACTGTTCGCAGGTGTGAGACGGTTTGGTTAAGGCGGACTGTTCGCAGGTGTGAGACGGTTTGGTTAAGGCGGACTGTTCGCTGGTGTGAGACGGTTTGGTTAAGGCGGACTGTTCGCAGGTGTGAGACGGTTTGGTTAAAGCGGACTGTTCGCAGGTGTGAGACGGTTTGGTTAAGGCGGACTGTTCGCAGGTGTGAGACGGTTTGGTTAAGGCGGACTGTTCGCGGGTGTGAGACGGTTTGGTTAAGGCGGGCTGTTCGCTGGTGTGAGACGGTTTGGTTAAGGCGGACTGTTCGCAGGTGTGAGACGGTTTGGTTAAGGCGGACTGTTCGCAGGTGTGAGACGGTTTGGTTAAGGCAGACTGTTCGCAGGTGTGAGACGGTTTGGTTAAGGCGGACTGTTCGCAGGTGTGAGACGGTTTGGTTAAGGTGGACTGTTCGCGGGTGTGAGACGGTTTGGTTAAGGCGGACTGTGACGGTTTGGTTAAGGCGGACTGTTCGCAGGTGTGAGACGGTTTGGTTAAGGCGGACTGTTCGCAGGTGTGAGACGGTTTGGTTAAGGCGGACTGTGACGGTTTGGTTAAGGCGGACTGTTCGCAGGTGTGAGACGGTTTGGTTAAGGCGGACTGTTCGCTGGTGTGAGACGGTTTGGTTAAGGCGGACTGTTCGCGGGTGTGAGACGGTTTGGTTAAGGCGGACTGTTCGCAGGTGTGAGACGGTTTGGTTAAGGCGGACTGTGACGGTTTGGTTAAGGCGGACTGTTCGCAGGTGTGAGACGGTTTGGTTAAGGCGGACTGTTCGCAGGTGTGAGACGGTTTGGTTAAGGCGGACTGTTCGCTGGTGTGAGACGGTTTGGTTAAGGCGGACTGTTCGCAGGTGTGAGACGGTTTGGTTAAAGCGGACTGTTCGCAGGTGTGAGACGGTTTGGTTAAGGCGGACTGTTCGCTGGTGTGAGACGGTTTGGTTAAGGCGGACTGTTCGCAGGTGTGAGAGGGTTAGGTTAAGGAGGACTGTTCGCAGGTGTGAGACGGTTTGGTTAAGGCGGACTGATAGCTGGTGTGAGACGGTTTGGTTAAGGCGGACTGTTCGCAGGTGTGAGACGGTTTGGTTAAGGCGGACTGTTCGCAGGTGTGAGACGGTTTGGTTAAGGCGGACTGTTCGCAGGTGTGAGACGGTTTGGTTAAGGCGGACTGTTCGCAGGTGTGAGACGGTTTGGTTAAGGCGGACTGTTCGCAGGTGTGAGACGGTTTGGTTAAGGCGGACTGTTCGCAGGTGTGAGACGGTTTGGTTAAGGCGGACTGTTCGCAGGTGTGAGACGGTTTGGTTAAGGCGGACTGTTCGCAGGTGTGAGACGGTTTGGTTAAGGTGGACTGTTCTCGGGTGTGAGACGGTTTGGTTAAGGCGGACTGTGACGGTTTGGTTAAGGCGGACTGTTCGCAGGTGTGAGACGGTTTGGTTAAGGTGGACTGTTCGCAGGTGTGAGACGGTTTGGTTAAAGCGGACTGTTCGCAGGTGTGAGACGGTTTGGTTAAGGCGGACTGTGACGGTTTGGTTAAGGCGGACTGTTCGCAGGTGTGAGACGGTTTGGTTAAGGCGGACTGTTCGCAGGTGTGAGACGGTTTGGTTAAAGCGGACTGTTCGCAGGTGTGAGACGGTTTGGTTAAGGCGGACTGTTCGCAGGTGTGAGACGGTTTGGTTAAGGTGGACTGTTCGCGGGTGTGAGACGGTTTGGTTAAGGCGGACTGTGACGGTTTGGTTAAGGCGGACTGTTCGCAGGTGTGAGACGGTTTGGTTAAGGCGGACTGTTCGCGGGTGTGAGACGGTTTGGTTAAGGCGGACTGTTGCAGGTGTGAGACGGTTTGGTTAAGGCGGACTGTTCGCAGGTGTGAGACGGTTTGGTTAAGGCGGACTGTTCGCGGGTGTGAGACGGTTTGGTTAAGGCGGACTGTTCGCAGGTGTGAGATGGTTTGGTTAAGGCGGACTGTTCGCAGGTGTGAGACGGTTTGGTTAAGGCGGACTGTTCGCGGGTGTGAGGCAGTTTAGTTAAAGCGGACTGTTCGCGGGTGTGAGGCAGTTTGGTTAAAGCGGACTGTTCGCGGGTGTGAGGCAGTTTAGTTAAGGCGGACTGTTCGCGGGTGTGAGCAGTTTGGTTAAGGCGGACTGTTCGCAGGTGTGAGACGGTTTGGTTAAGGCGGACTGTTCGCGGGTGTGAGCAGTTTAGTTAAGCGGACTGTGACGGTTTGGTTAAGGCGGACTGTTCGCAGGTGTGAGACGGTTTGGTTAAGGCGGACTGTTCGCAGGTGTGAGACGGTTTGGTTAAGGCGGACTGTTCGCAGGTGTGAGACGGTTTGGTTAAGGCGGACTGTTCGCAGGTGTGAGACGGTTTGGTTAAGGCGGACTGTTCGCAGGTGTGAGACGGTTTGGTTAAGGCGGACTGTTCGCAGGTGTGAGACGGTTTGGTTAAGGCGGACTGTTCGCGGGTGTGAGACGGTTTGGTTAAGGCGGACTGTTCGCGGGTGTGAGACGGTTTGGTTAAGGCGGACTGTTCGCGGGTGTGAGACGGTTTGGTTAAGGCGGACTGTTCGCGGGTGTGAGCAGTTTGGTTAAGGCGGACTGTTCGCGGGTGTGAGACGGTTTGGTTAAGGCGGACTGTTCGCGGGTGTGAGACGGTTTGGTTAAGGCGGACTGTTCGCGGGTGTGAGACGGTTTGGTTAAGGCGGACTGTTCGCAGGTGTGAGACGGTTTGGTTAAGGCGGACTGTTCGCAGGTGTGAGACGGTGTTGTTAAGGCGGACTGTTCGCAGGTGTGAGACGGTGTTGTTAAGGCGGACTGTTCGCAGGTGTGAGACGGTTTGGTTAAGGCGGACTGTTCGCAGGTGTGAGACGGTTTGGTTAAGGCGGACTGTTCGCAGGTGTGAGACGGTTTGGTTAAGGCGGACTGTTCGCAGGTGTGAGACGGTTTGGTTAAGGCGGACTGTTCGCAGGTGTGAGACGGTGTGGTTAAGGCGGACTGTTCGCAGGTGTGAGACGGTGTGGTTAAGGCGGACTGTTCGCAGGTGTGAGACGGTTTGGTTAAGGCGGACTGTTTGCAGGTGTGAGACGGTGTTGTTAAGGCGGACTGTTCGCAGGTGTGAGACGGTTTGGTTAAGGTGGACTGTTCGCAGGTGTGAGACGGTTTGGTTAAGGCGGACTGTTCGCAGGTGTGAGACGGTTTGGTTAAGGCGGACTGTTCGCAGGTGTGAGACGGTTTGGTTAAGGCGGACTGTTCGCAGGTGTGAGGCAGTTTAGTTAAGGCGGTCTGTTCGCAGGTGTGAGACGGTTTGGTTAAGGCGGACTGTTCGCAGGTGTGAGACAGTTTGGTTAAAGCGGACTGTTCGCAGGTGTGAGACGGTTTGGTTAAGGCGGACTGTTCGCAGGTGTGAGACGGTTTGGTTAAAGCGGACTGTTACGCAGGTGTGAGCAGTGTGGTTAAGGCGGACTGTTCGCAGGTGTGAGACGGTGTTGTTAAGGCGGACTGTTCGCAGGTGTGAGACGGTGTGGTTAAGGCGGACTGTTCGCAGGTGTGAGACGGTTTGGTTAAGGCGGACTGTTCGCAGGTGTGAGACGGTGTTGTTAAGGCGGACTGTTCGCAGGTGTGAGACGGTGTTGTTAAGGCGGACTGTTCGCAGGTGTGAGACGGTGTTGTTAAGGCGGACTGTTCGCAGGTGTGAGACGGTGTTGTTAAGGCGGACTGTTCGCAGGTGTGAGACGGTTTGGTTAAGGCGGACTGTTCGCAGGTGTGAGACGGTTTGGTTAAGGCGGACTGTTAGCAGGTGTGAGACGGTTTGGTTAAGGCGGACTGTTAGCAGGTGTGAGACGGTTTGGTTAAGGCGGACTGTTCGCAGGTGTGAGACGGTTTGGTTAAGGCGGACTGTTCGCAGGTGTGAGACGGTTTGGTTAAGGCGGACTGTTCGCAGGTGTGAGACGGTGTTGTTAAGGCGGACTGTTCGCAGGTGTGAGACGGTTTGGTTAAGGCGGACTGTTCGCAGGTGTGAGACGGTGTTGTTAAGGCGGACTGTTCGCAGGTGTGAGACGTGCGGCGAGGGCTTCTCGGGGACCTGGGCGCTGAAGACTCACATGCAGGTCCACGGGGAAGAGAAACGCTTCATGTGCGACAGCTGCGGAAAAACCTTCTTCTACAACTGTCAACTCCAGAAGCACCAGGCCCTCGTGCACGACCAGAGGTGAGTCCAGGGACCGGACTGGACCAGAGACCGGACCAGGGACCGGACCAGAGACCGGACCAGAGACCGGACCAGAGACCGGACCAGAGACCGGACCAGAGACCGGACCAGAGACCGGACCAGGGACCGGACCAGGGACCGGACCAGGGATTGGACCAGGGACCGGACCAGGGACCGGACCAGGGACCGGACCAGAGACCAGAGACCAGAGACCAGACCAGGGACCGGACCAGAGACCGGACCAGGGACCAGAGACCGGACCAGAGACCGGACCAAAGACCAGAGACCGGACCAGAGACCGGACCAGGGACCGGACCAGAGACCGGACCAGAGACCGGACCAGAGACCGGACCAGAGACCGGACCAGAGACCGGACCAGGGACCGGACCAGGGACCGGACCAGGGACCGGACCAGGGACCGGACCAGAGACCAGACCAAAGACCAGGGACCGGACCAGAGACCGGACCAGGGACCGGACCAGGGACCTGGACCAGGGACCAGACCAGGGACCGGACCAGGGACCGGACCAGAGACCAGACCAGATACCGGACCAGGGACCGGACCAGAGACCGGACCAGGGACCGGACCAGAGACCAGACCAGAGACCGGACCAGATACCGGACCAGAGACCAGACCAGAGACCGGACCAGAGACCGGACCAGAGACCGGACCAGAGACCGGACCAGAGACCGGACCAGGGACCGGACCAGAGACCAGACCAGAGACCAGAGACCAGACCAGATACCGGACCAGAGACCAGACCAGAGACCAGACCAGGGACCGGACCAGAGACCGGACCAGGGACCAGAGACCGGACCAGAGACCGGACCAAAGACCAGAGACCAGACCAGATACCGGACCAGGGACCGGACCAGAGACCGGACCAGGGACCGGACCAGAGACCAGACCAGAGACCAGAGACCAGACCAGATACCGGACCAGGGACCGGACCAGAGACCGGACCAGAGACCGGACCAGAGACCTTACCAGGGACCGGACCAGGGACCGGACCAGAGACCGGACCAGGGACCGGACCAGAGACCGGACCAGGGACCGGACCAGGGACCGGACCAGAGACCGGACCAGAGACCGGACCAGAGACCGGACCAGGGACCGGACCAGGGACCGGACCAGGGACCGGACCAGAGACCGGACCAGAGACCGGACCAGGGACCGGACCAGAGACCGGACCAGAGACCAGACCAGGGACCGGACCAGAGACCGGACCAGGGACCAGAGACCGGACCAGAGACCGGACCAGAGACCGGACCAGAGACCGGACCAGGGACCGGACCAGAGACCGGACCAGGGACCGGACCAGAGACCGGACCAGGGACCGGACCAGAGACCGGACCAGAGACCGGACCAGAGACCGGACCAGAGACCAGACCAAAGACCAGGGACCAGGCCATGGACCAAACCAGGGACCGGACCAGAGACCGGACCAAAGACCGGAGACCGGACCAGAGACCGGACCAGAGACCGGACCAGAGACCGGACCAGGGACCAGACCAGATACCGGACCAGGGACCGGACCAGGGACCGGACCAGAGACCGGACCAGGGACCAGACCAGATACCGGACCAGGGACCGGACCAGGGACCGGACCAGAGACCAGACCAGATCTCATGCCCCAAAATTGTGCTGAATAATTAGTGACCTGAACCAAACCCAGTTTATTGACTCTTCTTCTTCTTGTGCGTCCTCGTTCCTCATGATGAGACGCTCGACTGGAGCTAGAATCAGACATTAACCCGACACGTCTCACACGTGTGGCGTCTGGAGCCCCATGGAAACGGTTTTAATCCTGGTTTGGTCCTTAGTCTGGCCTCTGTTGAGTCCTCGTTAGTAAAAGTCTCTTCTTATCGCCCCCTTGTGTCCACAGCGAGCAGCCCGCCTCAGGCCCGAAGCGTCGCCGTGGATCTGGGCTCAAACCCTTCAGCTGTAAAACCTGTTTAAAGACGTTTAGCTCCAGCAGCACCCTTCACACCCACGAGAAGAGCCACCGAGACGAGAAGGACTTCACCTGCGAAGTCTGCAGCAAGTCCTTCCACCTGAAACACCTGTACCTGTACCACCTGAGGACGCACACGGGAGAGCGGCCGCACGCCTGCGCCTACTGCCACAAAGGTCAGGCGGGTTCAGACCGGGTTCAGACCGGGTTTAGACCGGGTTCAGACTGGGGTTTAGACCGGGTTTAGACCGGGTTTAGACCGGGTTTAGACCGGCTTTAGATCGGGTTCAGACTGGGGTTTAGACCGGGTTTAGACCGGGTTTAGACCGGGGTTAGACTGGGGTTCAGACTGGGGTTTAGACCGGGTTTAGACCGGGTTTAGACCGGGTTTAGACCGGGTTTAGACTGGGGTTTAGACCGGGTTTAGACCGGGTTTAGACCGGGTTTAGACCGGGTTTAGACTGGGGTTTAGACCGGGTTTAGACCGGGATTTAGACCGGGTTTAGACCGGGTTTAGACTGGGGTTTAGACCGGGTTTAGACCGGGTTTAGACCGGGTTTAGACCGGGTTTAGACTGGGGTTTAGACCGGGTTTAGACCGGGTTTAGACCGGGTTTAGACCGGGTTTAGACTGGGGTTTAGACCGGGTTTAGACCGGGTTTAGACCGGGTTTAGACTGGGGTTTAGACCGGGTTTAGACCGGGTTTAGACTGGGGTTTAGACCGGGTTTAGACCGGGTTTAGACCGGGTTTAGACTGGGGTTTAGACCGGGTTTAGACCGGGGTTTAGACCGGGTTTAGACCGGGTTTAGACCGGGTTTAGACTGGGGTTAGACTGGGGTTCAGACTGGGGTTTAGACCGGGTTTAGACCGGGATTTAGACTGGGATTTAGACCGGGGTTTAGACCGGGGTTTAGACCGGGTTTAGACCGGGGTTAGACTGGGGTTCAGACCGGGGTTTAGACCGGGGTTTAGACCGGGTTTAGACCGGGATTTAGACTGGGGTTCAGACCGGGTTTAGACCGGGTTTAGACTGGGGTTAGACTGGGGTTCAGACCGGGGTTTAGACCGGGGTTTAGACCGGGTTCAGACCGGGATTTAGACCGGGATTTAGACCGGGTTTAGACTGGGGTTTAGACCGGGTTTAGACCGGGATTTAGACCGGGATTTAGACCGGGGTTTAGACCGGGTTTAGACCGGGTTTAGACCGGGGTTTAGACCGGGGTTTAGACCGGGTTTAGACCGGGTTTAGACCGGGTTTAGACCGGGATTTAGACCGGGTTTAGACCGGGTTTAGACCGGGTTTAGACCGGGTTTAGACCGGGTTTAGACCGGGTTTAGACCGGGATTTAGACCGGGTTTAGACCGGGGTTTAGACCGGGGTTTAGACCGGGTTTAGACCGGGTTTAGACCGGGGTTTAGACCGGGATTTAGACCGGGTTTAGACCGGGTTTAGACCGGGTTTAGACCGGGTTTAGACCGGGTTTAGACCGGGTTTAGACCGGGTTTAGACCGGGATTTAGACCGGGTTTAGACCGGGTTTAGACCGGGTTTAGACCGGGGTTTAGACCGGGATTTAGACCGGGTTTAGACCGGGCTTTAGACCGGCTTTAGACCTGTCTAACCCTGTCTGTCTCTTGCCCCTGTCTGTCTCTTGCCCCTGTCTATCTCTTGCCCCTGTATGTCTCTTGCCCCTGTCTGTCTCTTGCCCCTGTCTGTCTCTTGCCCCTGTCTGTCTCTTGCCCCTGTCTGTCTCTTGCCCCTGTCTGTCTCTTGCCCCTGTCTAACCCTGTCTGTCTCTTGCCCCTGTCTGTCTCTTGCCCCTGTCTAACCCTGTCTGTCTCTTGCCCCTGTTTAGACCGGGTTTAGACCGGGTTTGTCTCTTGCCCCTGTCTAGACCCTGTCTGTCTCTTGCCCCTGTCTGTCTTTTTAGCCCTGTCTGTCTCTTAGCCCCTGTCTAACCCTGTCTGTCTCTTGCCCCTGTCTGTCTTTTGCCCCTGTCTGTCTTTTGCCCCTGTCTGTCTCTTGCCCCTGTCTGTCTCTTGCCCCTGTCTAACCCTGTCTGTCTCTTGCCCCTGTCTGTCTCTTGCCCCTGTCTAACCCTGTCTGTCTCTTGCCCCTGTCTGTCTCTTGCCCCTGCCTGTCTCTTGCCCCTGCCTGTCTCTTGCCCCTGTCTGTCTCTTGCCCCTGTCTGGCTCTTGCTCCTGTCTGTCTCTTTCCCCTGTCTGTCTCTTGCCCCTGTCTGTCTTTTGCCCCTGTCTGTCTCTTGCCCCTGTCTGTCTCTTGCCCCTGTCTGTCTCTTGCCCCTGTCTAACCCTGTCTGTCTCTTGCCCCTGTCTGTCTCTTGCCCCTGTCTAACCCTGTCTGTCTCTTGCCCCTGTCTGTCTCTTGCCCCTGCCTGTCTCTTGCCCCTGCCTGTCTCTTACCCCTGTCTGTCTCTTGCCCCTGTCTGGCTCTTGCTCCGTCTGTCTCTTTCCCCGGGTCTGTCTCTTAGACCTGTTTAGACCGGGATTTAGCCCTTGTCTGTCTCTTGCCCCTGTCTGTCTCTTGCCCCTGTCTGTCTCTTGCCCCTGTCTAACCCTGTCTGTCTCTTGCCCCTGTCTGTCTCTTGCTCCTGTCTGTCTCTTGCCCCTGTCTAACCCTGTCTGTCTCTTGCCCCTGTCTGTCTCTTGCCCCTGTCTGTCTCTTGCCCCTGTCTGTCTCTTGCCCCCTGTCTGTCTCTTGCCCCCGGCTGTCTCTTGCCCCCTGTCTGTCTATTGCCCCGGGTCTAGACCCGGGTTTGTCTCGGGTTAGCCCCTGTTTAGACCTGTTTAGACCTGTCTGTCTCTTGCCCCTGTCTGTCTCTTTCCCCTGTCTGTCTCTTGCCCCTGTCTGTCTTTTGCCCCTGTCTGTCTCTTGCCCCTGTCTGTCTCTTGCCCCTGTCTGTCTCTTGCCCCTGTCTAACCCTGTCTGTCTCTTGCCCCTGTCTGTCTCTTGCCCCTGTCTGTCTCTTGCCCCTGTCTAACCCTGTCTGTCTCTTGCCCCTGTCTGTCTCTTGCCCCTGTCTGTCTCTTGCCCCTGTCTGTCTCTTGCCCCTCTCTTGCCCCTGTCTGTCTCTTGCCCATGTCTGTCTCTTGCCCCTGTCTAACCCTGTCTGTCTCTTGCCCCTGTCTGTCTCTTGCCCCTGTCTGTCTCTTGCCCCTGTCTGTCTCTTGCCCCCTGTCTGTGTGTCGCAGGCTTCATTTACGCGTCGCAGCTGCGGCAGCACGAGCTCCTCCACACCGGGGTCAAGCCTCACCAGTGCCAACAGTGCGGCAAAGAGTTCCGGACGCCCCAGAACTTCCAGCGCCACCTGCTGGTGCACAGCGGGGAGAAGCCGTACGAGTGCGGCGTGTGCGCCCGCCGCTTCCGCCAGTCCAACCAGCTCAAGTCCCACATGCAGATCCACACCGGAGTCAAACTGTACGTGTGCGAGCGCTGCGGACAGGGATACTCCGACTCCAGACAGCTCCGGAAACACTCCTGCCCCTGAGGAGGAGGAGAGGAGGAGGAGGAGAGGAGGAGGACAGGGATACTCCGACTCCAGACAGCTCCGGAAACACTCCTGCCCCTGAGGAGGAGGAGAGGAGGAGGAGGAGAGGAGGAGGACAGGGATACTCCGACTCCAGACAGCTCCGGAAACACTCCTGCCCCTGAGGAGGAGAGGAGGAGAGGAGGAGAGGAGGAGGACAGGGATACTCCGACTCCAGACAGCTCCGGAAACACTCCTGCCCCTGAGGAGGAGGAGGAGGAGAGGAGGAGAGGAGGAGGACAGGGATACTCCGACTCCCGACAGCTCCGGAAACACTCCTGCCCCTGAGGAGGAGAGGAGGAGAGGAGGAGAGGAGGAGGACAGGGATACTCCGACTCCAGACAGCTCCGGAAGCACTCCTGCCCCTGAGGAGGAGGAGGAGAGGAGGAGGACAGGGATACTCCGACTCCAGACAGCTCCGGAAACACTCCTGCCCCTGAGGAGGAGAGGAGGAGGAGGAGGAGAGGAGGAGGACAGGGATACTCCGACTCCAGACAGCTCCGGAAACACTCCTGCCCCTGAGGAGGAGGAGAGGAGGAGGAGGAGAGGAGGAGGACAGGGATACTCCGACTCCAGACAGCTCCGGAAACACTCCTGCCCCTGAGGAGGAGAGGAGGAGGAGGAGGAGGAGGAGGAGAGGAGGACAGGGATACTCCGACTCCAGACAGCTCCGGAAACACTCCTGCCCCTGAGGAGGAGGAGGAGAGGAGGAGGAGAGGAGGAGGAGGAGAGGAGGAGAGGAGGAGGACAGGGATACTCCGACTCCCGACAGCTCCGGAAACACTCCTGCCCCTGAGGAGGAGGAGGAGGAGGAGAGGAGGAGAGGAGGAGGACAGGGATACTCCGACTCCCGACAGCTCCGGAAACACTCCTGCCCCTGAGGAGGAGAGGAGGAGGAGGAGAGGAGGAGAGGAGGAGGAGGAGGAGAGGAGGAGGACAGGGATACTCCGACTCCCGACAGCTCCGGAAACACTCCTGCCCCTGAGGAGGAGGAGAGGAGGAGGAGGAGAGGAGGAGAGGAGGAGGAGGAGAGGAGGAGAGGAGGAGAGGAGGAGGACAGGGATACTCCGACTCCAGACAGCTCCGGAAACACTCCTGCCCCTGAGGAGGAGGAGGAGGAGGAGGAGGAGGAGGAGAGGAGGAGGAGAGGAGGACAGGGATACTCCGACTCCAGACAGCTCCGGAAACACTCCTGCCCCTGAGGAGGAGGAGGAGGAGGAGGAGGAGGAGAGGAGGAGGAGAGGAGGACAGGGATACTCCGACTCCAGACAGCTCCGGAAACACTCCTGCCCCTGAGGAGGAGGAGAGGAGGAGGAGGAGGAGAGGAGGAGAGGAGGAGGACAGGGATACTCCGACTCCAGACAGCTCCGGAAGCACTCCTGCCCCTGAGGAGGAGAGGAGGAGGAGAGGAGGAGAGGAGGACAGGGATACTCCGACTCCAGACAGCTCCGGAAACACTCCTGCCCCTGAGGAGGAGAGGAGGAGGAGAGGAGGAGGAGAGGAGGACAGGGATACTCCGACTCCCGACAGCTCCGGAAACACTCCTGCCCCTGAGGAGGAGAGGAGGAGAGGAGGAGGAGGAGGGAGGAGGAGGAGGAGAGCTAATCGCTCTCCTCTGGCTCTCCTCCTCCCTCCTCCTCCTCCTCTCCTCCTCCCTCCTCCTCCTCTCCTCTCCTCTTCTCCTCCTCCTCTCCTCCTCCTCTCCTCCTCTCCTCTCCTCCTCTCCTCCTCCTCTCCTCCTCCTCTCCTCCTCTCCTCCTCCTCCTCCTCCTGTCCTCCTCCTCCTCTCCTCTCCTCTCCTCTCCTCCTCTCCTCCTCCTCTCCTCCTCCTCTCCTCCTCTCCTCCTCCTCCTCCTGTCCTCCTCCTCCTCTCCTCCTCCTCTCCTCCTCCTCTCCTCCTCTCCTCCTCCTCCTCCTGTCCTCCTCTCCTCTCCTCTCCTCCTCCTCCTCCTCCTCTCCTCTCCTCCTCCTCTCCTCCTCTCCTCCTCTCCTCCTCCTCCTCCCTCCTCCTCCTCCTCTCCTCCTCCTCTCCTCCTCTCCTCTCCTCTCCTCTCCTCCTCCTCCTCCTCCTCTCCTCTCCTCCTCCTCTCCTCCTCCTCCTCCTCCTCCTCCTCTCCTCCTACTCTCCTCCTCCTCTCCTCCTCCTCTCCTCCTCCTCCTCCTCTCCTCCTCCTCTCCTCCTCCTCTCCTCCTCTCCTCCTCCTCCTCCTCCTCTCTTCCTCCTCCTCTCCTCCTCTCCTCCTCCTCTCCTCCTCTCCTCCTCCTCCTCCTGTCCTCCTCTCCTCCTCCTCCTCCTCCTCTCCTCCTCTCCTCCTCTCCTCCTCCTCTCCTCCTCCTCTCCTCCTCCTCTCCTCCTCCTCCTCCCTCCTCCTCCTCCTCCTACTCCTCTCCTTTTCCTCTCCTCCTCCTCCTCTCCTCCTCCTCCTCCTCCTCCTCCTCTCCTCCTCTCCTCCTCCTCCTCCCTCCTCCTCTCCTCCTCTCCTCCTCTCCTCCTCCTCTCCTCCTCCTCCTCCTCCTCCTCCTCTGCCTCTCACTTGGACGTACTGGTGTTTTTTTTATTTGTGATCAAATATATTCAGCACATCATTTATTTTTGAATAAATTGTGCAGGTAAAATATAAATCGTGTCCTGTTTATTAAAGTCTTGTCTTCTGATTTATTTTCATATAAAGAAAAAACAGTTCATAGAATTAATCAAATAAAATCATGACTCAAGTTGAAATACCGATAAAAGTTACAATGGACAGTCTGTATTTTTAGAAGATGAAAATGTGTCATTTTTTTTATTTTAATCTCCAAATGTTTCGCTTTTGTAACTTGTTTCTTATTGGCCAAGACTGAGATGAGAACAAACCCACGACCATTTCAAAGGAACCGACGTGAACAAGAAAACTGAGCTGTTGTGCATAAAAGTGAAGATTTCTGTTGGTCATTGATTAATAATTGTGACTGAAATGAAATGTACTGATTTGAAATGTTTTAATCCAGGGGAGTCCAACACGGCGATCGCCAAGGCCGTGTCGGTAGATCGTAGTGTCGGTACATCGTAGTGTCGGTAGATCGTAGTGTCGGTAGATCGTAGTGTCGGTAGATCGTAGTGTCGGTAGATCGTAGTGTCGGTACATCGTAGTGTCGGTACATCGTAGTGTCTGTAGATCGTAGTGTCGGTAGATCGTAGTGTCGGTACATCGTAGTGTCTGTAGATCGTAGTGTCGGTAGATCGTAGTGTCGGTAGATCGTAGTGTCGGTACATCGTAGTGTCGGTAGATCGTGTCGTACATCGTCGTGTCGGCAGATCGTAGTGTCGGTAGATCGTAGTGTCGGTACATCGTAGTGTCGGTAGATCGTAGTGTCGGTAGATCGTAGTGTCGGTAGATCGTAGTGTCGGTACATCGTAGTGTCGGTAGATCGTAGTGTCGGTAGATCGTAGTGTCGGTACATCGTAGTGTCGGTAGATCGTAGTGTCGGTAGATCGTAGTGTCGGTACATCGTAGTGTCGGTACATCGTAGTGTCGGTAGATCGTAGTGTCGGTAGATCGTAGTGTCGGTACATCGTAGTGTCTGTAGATCGTAGTGTCGGTAGATCGTAGTGTCGGTACATCGTAGTGTCGGTAGATCGTAGTGTCGGTACATCGTAGTGTCGGTACATCGTAGTGTCGGTAGATCGTAGTGTCGGTAGATCGTAGTGTCGGTACATCGTAGTGTCGGTAGATCGTAGTGTCGGTAGATCGTAGTGTCGGTAGATCGTAGTGTCGGTACATCGTAGTGTCGGTAGATCGTAGTGTCGGTACATCGTAGTGTCGGTACATCGTAGTGTCGGTAGATCGTAGTGTCGGTAGATCGTGTCGTACATCGTGTCGGTAGATCGTGGTGTCGGTACATCGTAGGTCGGTAGATCGTGAGTGTCGGTAGATCGTGGTGTCGGTAGATCGTGGTGTCGGTACATCGTAGTGTCGGTAGATCGTGTGTCGGTACATCGTAGTGTCGGTAGATCGTAGTGTCGGTACATCGTGTCGGTACATCGTAGTGTCGGTAGATCGTAGTGTCGGTACATCGAGTGTCGGTAGATCGTAGTGTCGGTAGATCGTGGTGTCGGTAGAGTGTCGGTGTCGTCGAGTGTCGGTACATCGTAGTGTCGGTAGATCGATGTCGGTACATCGTGGTGTCGGTAGATCGTGGTGTCTGTAGATCGTGGTGTCGGTAGATCGTAGTGTCGGTAGATCGTAGTGTCTGTAGATCGTGAGTGTCGGTAGATCGTAGTGTCTGTAGATCGTGGTGTCGGTAGATCGTAGTGTCGGTACATCGTAGTGTCTGTAGATCGTAGTGTCGGTAGATCGTGAGTGTCGGTACATCGTGAGTGTCGGTAGATCGTAGTGTCGGTAGATCGTGGTGTCGAGTGTCGGTACATCGTAGTGTCGGTAGATCGTGGTGTCGGTACATCGTAGTGTCGGTAGATCGTGAGTGTCGGTACATCGTGGTGTCGGTAGATCGTAGTGTCGGTACATCGTTGTGTCGGTAGATCGTAGTGTCTGTACATCGTAGTGTCGGTAGATCGTAGTGTCGGTAGATCGTGGTGTCGGTAGATCGTGGTGTCGGTAGATCGTAGTGTCGGTAGATCGAGTGTCGGTAGATCGTGAGTGTCGGTAGATCGTAGTGTCGGTACATCGTAGTGTCGGTAGATCGTGAGTGTCGGTAGATCGTAGTGTCGGTAGATCGTAGTGTCGGTAGATCGTGGTGTCGAGTGTCGTGTCGTAGATCGTGGTGTCGGTAGATCGTAGTGTCGTAGATCGTCGGTACATCGAGTGTCGGTAGATCGTAGTGTCGGTAGATCGTGGTGTCGGTAGATCGTAGTGTCGGTAGATCGTAGTGTCGGTACATCGTGGTGTCGGTAGATCGTGGTGTCGGTAGATCGTAGTGTCGGTACATCGTGGTGTCGGTAGATCGTAGTGTCGGTAGATCGTGGTGTCGGTAGATCGTAGTGTCGGTACATCGTGAGTGTCGGTAGATCGTAGTGTCGGTACATCGTGGTGTCGGTGAATCGTGGTGTCGGTAGATCGTGAGTGTCGGTACATCGTAGTGTCGTAGATCGTAGTGTCGGTAGATCGTGGTGTCGGTAGATCGTAGTGTCGGTAGATCGTGAGTGTCGGTACATCGTAGTGTCGGTGATCGATGTGTCGTGGTGTCGGTAGATCGTAGTGTCGGTACATCGTGAGTGTCGGTAGATCGTAGTGTCGGTACATCGTGAGTGTCGGTAGATCGTAGTGTCGGTACATCGTAGTGTCGGTAGATCGTGGTGTCGGTAGATCGTGGTGTCGGTAGATCGTGGTGTCGGTAGATCGTGGTGTCTGTGAATCGTGGTGTCGGTAGATCGTGAGTGTCGGTACATCGTAGTGTCGGTAGATCGTGGTGTCGGTACATCGTGGTGTCGGTAGATCGTGGTGTCGGTAGATCGTGGTGTCGTGAATCGTGGTGTCGGTACATCGTAGTGTCGGTAGATCGTGGTGTCGGTGAATCGTAGTGTCGGTAGATCGTGAGTGTCGGTAGATCGTGGTGTCGGTAGATCGAGTGTCGGTAGATCGTGGTGTCGGTACATCGTAGTGTCGGTAGATCGTGGTGTCGGTAGATCGAGTGTCGGTAGATCGTGGTGTCGGTGAATCGTGAGTGTCGGTAGATCGTGGTGTCGGTAGATCGTAGTGTCGGTGAATCGTAGTGTCGGTGATCGAGTGTCGGTAGATCGTGGTGTCGGTGATCGTGGTGTCGGTAGATCGTAGTGTCGGTAGATCGTAGTGTCGGTACATCGAGTGTCGGTAGATCGAGTGTCGGTACATCGTGGTGTCGGTAGATCGAGTGTCGGTGAATCGTGGTGTCGGTAGATCGTAGTGTCGGTACATCGTCGGTAGATCGTAGTGTCGGTAGATCGTGGTGTCGGTACATCGTAGTGTCGGTAGATCGAGTGTCGGTAGATCGTAGTGTCGGTACATCGTAGGTGTCGGTAGATCGTAGTGTCGGTAGATCGTGGTGTCGGTACATCGTGGTGTCGGTACATCGTAGTGTCGGTAGATCGTGGTGTGTCGGTACATCGTAGTGTCGGTACATGGTGGTGTCGGTAGGTCGTGGTGTCGGTAGATCGTAGTGTCGGTACATCGTAGTGTCGGTACATCGTGTAGATCGTGAGTGTCGGTAGATCGTGGTGTCGGGTAGATCGTGAGTGTCGGTAGATCGTGTGTCGGTAGATCGTAGTGTGGTGTCGTGAATCGTGATTCGATTTGTCGGTACATCGTGGTGTCGGTACATCGTAGTGTCGGTAGATCGTAGTGTCGGTAGATCGTAGTGTCTGTAGATCGTAGTGTCGGTAGATCGTGGTGTCGGTACATCGTGGTGTCGGTACATCGTAGTGTCGGTAGATCGTGAGTGTCGGTACATCGTGGTGTCGGTAGATCGTGGTGTCGGTAGATCGTGGTGTCGGTAGATCGTGGTGTCGGTAGATCGTAGTGTCGGTACATCGTGGTGTCGGTAGATCGTGGTGTCGGTAGATCGTGGTGTCGGTACATCGTAGTGTCGGTAGATCGTGGTGTCGGTAGATCGTGGTGTCGGTAGATCGTAGTGTCGGTACATCGTGGTGTCGGTAGATCGTGAGTGTCGGTACATCGTAGTGTCGGTAGATCGTGGTGTCGGTAGATCGTGGTGTCGGTAGATCGTGAGTGTCGGTAGATCGTGGTGTCGGTAGATCGTAGTGTCGGTAGATCGTGGTGTCGGTACATCGTAGTGTCGGTAGATCGTAGTGTCGGTAGATCGTGAGTGTCGGTACATCGTAGTGTCGGTAGATCGTGGTGTCGGTAGATCGTAGTGTCGATTACATCGTGGTGTCGGTAGATCGTGGTGTCGGTACATCGTAGTGTCGGTAGATCGTGGTGTCGGTAGATCGTGAGTGTCGGTAGATCGTGGTGTCGGTAGATCGTAGTGTCGGTAGATCGTGGTGTCGGTAGATCGTGGTGTCGGTAGATCGTGGTGTCGGTACATCGTGAGTGTCGGTAGATCGTAGTGTCGGTGAATCGTGGTGTCGGTAGATCGTAGTGTCGGTAGATCGTGAGTGTCGATTACATCGTGGTGTCGGTACATCGTGGTGTCGGTGAATCGTGGTGTCGGTACATCGTGAGTGTCGGTAGATCGTGGTGTCGGTACATCGTAGTGTCGGTGAATCGTAGTGTCGGTACATCGTGGTGTCGGTAGATCGTGGTGTCGGTAGATCGTGAGTGTCGATTTTATCGTAGTGTCGGTACATCGTAGTGTCGGTAGATCGTGGTGTCGGTAGATCGTGGTGTCGGTAGATCGTAGTGTCGGTACATCGTGGTGTCGATAGATCGTAGTGTCGGTAGATCGTAGTGTCGGTAGATCGTGGTGTCGAGTGTCGATCGTGAGTGTCGGTAGATCGTAAGTGTCGGTAGATCGTGGTGTCGGTAGATCGTAGTGTCGGTACATCGTAGTGTCGGTACATCGTAGTGTCGGTAGATCGTGAGTGTCGGTAGATCGTGGTGTCGGTAGATCGTAGTGTCGGTACATCGTGGTGTCGGTACATCGTGAGTGTCGGTACATCGTAGTGTCGGTAGATCGTGGTGTCGGTACATCGTGGTGTCGGTACATCGTGGTGTCGGTAGATCGTGGTGTCGGTACATCGTGGTGTCGGTGATCGTGGTGTCGGTAGATCGTGGTGTCGGTACATCGTGGTGTCGGTAGATCGTGGTGTCGGTGAATCGTGGTGTCGGTAGATCGTAGTGTCGGTACATCGTGAGTGTCGGTAGATCGTGGTGTCGGTAGTTCGTTGTGTCGGTACATCGTAGTGTCGGTAGATCGTAGTGTCGGTAGATCGTAGTGTCGGTAGATCGTAGTGTCGGTACATCGTGGTGTCGGTAGATCGTGGTGTCGGTACATCGTGGTGTCGGTACATCGTGGTGTCGGTACATCGTGGTGTCGATTTTGTCGTGAGTGTCGGTAGATCGTGGTGTCGGTAGATCGTAGTGTCGGTAGATCGTGGTGTCGGTAGATCGTAGTGTCGGTACATCGTGGTGTCGATTACATCGTGGTGTCGATTGCATCGTGAGTGTCGGTGAATCGTAGTGTCGGTACATCGTGGTGTCGGTACATCGTGAGTGTCGGTAGATCGTAGTGTCGGTACATCGTAGTGTCGGTACATCGTGGTGTCGGTGAATCGTGGTGTCGGTGACATCGTGGTGTCGGTGATCGTGGTGTCGGTAGATCGTAGTGTCGTGAATCGTGGTGTCGGTAGATCGTGGTGTCGGTCGGTACATCGTAGTGTCGGTAGATCGTGGTGTCGATCGTGGTGTCGGTAGATCGTAGTGTCGGTAGATCGTAGTGTCGGTACATCGTGGTGTCGGTAGATCGTAGTGTCGGTAGATCGTAGTGTCGGTACATCGTAGTGTCGATTACATCGTGGTGTCGGTAGATCGTAGTGTCGGTGACATCGTGAGTGTCGGTAGATCGTGGTGTCGGTAGATCGTGGTGTCGTACATCGTGGTGTCGGTAGATCGTGTGTCGGTACATCGTGGTGTCGGTAGATCGTGGTGTCGGTAGATCGTAGTGTCGGTAGATCGTGGTGTCGGTAGATCGTAGTGTCGGTAGATCGTGAGTGTCGTAGATCGTGGTGTCGGTAGATCGTGGTGTCGGTACATCGTAGTGTCGGTAGATCGTGGTGTCGGTAGATCGTGGTGTCGGTACATCGTGGTGTCGGTAGATCGTAGTGTCGGTAGATCGTGAGTGTCGGTACATCGTGTGTCGTACATCGTAGTGTCGGTAGATCGTAGTGTCGTATCGTAGTGTCGGTACATCGTAGTGTCGGTAGATCGTAGTGTCGGTAGATCGTAGTGTCGGTACATCGTAGTGTCGGTACATCGTAGTGTCGGTAGATCGTAGTGTCGGTAGATCGTAGTGTCGGTAGATCGTAGTGTCGGTACATCGTAGTGTCGGTAGATCGTAGTGTCGGTACATCGTAGTGTCGGTAGATCGTAGTGTCGGTACATCGTAGTGTCGGTAGATCGTAGTGTCGGTACATCGTAGTGTCGGTAGATCGTAGTGTCGGTACATCGTAGTGTCGGTAGATCGTAGTGTCGGTACATCGTAGTGTCGGTACATCGTAGTGTCGGTAGATCGTAGTGTCGGTAGATCGTAGTGTCGGTACATCGTAGTGTCGGTACATCGTAGTGTCGGTAGATCGTAGTGTCGGTAGATCGTAGTGTCGGTACATCGTAGTGTCGGTAGATCGTAGTGTCGGTAGATCGTAGTGTCGGTACATCGTAGTGTCGGTACATCGTAGTGTCGGTACATCGTAGTGTCGGTAGATCGTAGTGTCGGTAGATCGTAGTGTCGGTACATCGTAGTGTCGGTACATCGTAGTGTCGGTAGATCGTAGTGTCGGTAGATCGTAGTGTCGGTAGATCGTAGTGTCGGTACATCGTAGTGTCGGTAGATCGTAGTGTCGGTACATCGTAGTGTCGGTAGATCGTAGTGTCGGTAGATCGTAGTGTCGGTAGATCGTAGTGTCGGTACATCGTAGTGTCGGTAGATCGTAGTGTCGGTAGATCGTAGTGGTAGATCGTAGTGTCGGTAGATCGTAGTGTCGGTACATCGTGGTGTCGGTAGATCGTGGTATCGGTGTAGTGTCGGTAGATCGTGGTGTCGGTACATCGTGGTGTCGGTAGATCGTGGTGTCGGTAGATCGTGAGTGTCGGTAGATCGTAGTGTCGGTAGATCGTGGTGTCGGTAGATCGTGGTAGATCGAGTGTCGGTACATCGTGAGTGTCGGTAGATCGAGTGTCGGTAGATCGAGTGTCGGATCGTGGTGTCGGTAGATCGTGAGTGTCGGTAGATCGTGGTGTCGGTAGATCGTGGTGTCGGTGAGTGTCGGTAGATCGAGTGTCGGTAGATCGTAGTGTCGGTAGATCGTAGTGTCGGTAGATCGTGGTGTCGGTAGATCGTGTGTCGGTACATCGTAGTGTCGGTAGATCGTAGTGTCGGTAGATCGAAGTGTCGCTAGATAGTAGAGTCCGTACATAGGAGTGTAGGTAGATCGCGGAGTCGGTAGCTCGTAGTGTCGGTAGATCGTAGTGTCGGTAGATCGTGGTGTCGGTACATCGTAGTGTCGGTACATCGGAGTGTCGGTACATCGTAGTGTCGGTAGATCGTAGTGTCGGTACATCGTAGTGTCGGTAGATCATAGTGTCGGTACATCGTGGTGTCGGTAGATCGTAGTGTGTCGAGTGTCGGTAGATCGAGTGTCGGTAGAACGTACTGTCGGTACATCGTAGTGTCGGTACATCGTAGTGTCGGTAGATCGTATTTTCGGTAGATCGTCGTGTAGGTACATCGTGGTGTCGGTACATCGTAGTGTCGGTAGATCGAGTGTCGGTAGATCGTAGTGTCGGTAGATCGTGATGTCGGTAGATCGTGAGTGTCGGTACATCGAGTGTGTCGGTACATCGTGGTGTCGGTAGATCGTGGTGTCGGTACATCGTGTCGGTACATCGTAGTGTCGGTACATCGTAGTGTCGGTACATCGTAGTGTCGGTAGATCGTAGTGTCGGTACATCGTAGTGTCGGTAGATCGTAGTGTCGGTACATCGTGAGATCGTGTGTCGAGTGTCGGTAGATCGTAGTGTCGGTCGAGTGTCGGTAGATCGTGGTGTCGGTAGATCGTAGTGTCGGTAGATCGTGGTGTCGGTAGATCGTAGTGTCGGTAGATCGTAGTGTCGGTACATCGTGAGTGTCGGTAGATCGTATCGGTGATCGAGTGTCGGTAGATCGTGAGTGTCGGTATCGTGAGTGTCGGTACATCGTAGTGTCGGTAGATCGTAGTGTCGGTAGATCGTAGTGTCGGTAGATCGTAGTGTCGGTACATCGTAGTGTCGGTACATCGTAGTGTCGGTAGATCGTAGTGTCGGTACATCGTAGTGTCGGTAGATCGTAGTGTCGGTAGATCGTAGTGTCGGTAGATCGTAGTGTCGGTACATCGTAGTGTCGGTAGATCGTAGTGTCGTATTCGAGTTTCTTTACGGTCTTGGACGGCGTCTGGACTCGGTCTCGGTCTGACTCCAGTGTGATCATATTTCATTAAGGCCGCTGCTGTTGGCGATAAACTCACACCGACCGATGTGGAGGAGCGCGGGGTGCGTCTCTGCAGCCGATGCGCTCGTCTGGAGTCCGGACACTGCTCCTCACAACACGCACCCCGAGCGCTCGCAGCTTGTCCACAACACCCTCGTAACAGTGTGTGTCACACTGCAGGTTAAACTTCTTAAAACATTCTCCCTGTCCATCTGCCTCACTTTAGTGCACCGCCTTTTCGCGCTCTCGTTCCTCCTGCAGCGCATACAGGCTCCGTCCTCAATGCGCGCTGATTAGCCTAAAACAGGGGCGTCAAACTCATTTTGGTCCGGGGGCCGTATGCAGCCTACTCTGATCCCAAAAGGGCCGGATCAGAAAACTCAGTTCTCTCTTCAGGTTATTGTATTTTTCTCCGTGTCTCGTAGTGGTGTTTAAGATTATATTCCTCGAGCAACGCCACTTGTTCCAAACACACTGAGCACAGATTTCCCATTCACCTCTGTCAACAAATAAGAATTAGACTATTTTTCTTGGGAAATCCTGAACTCAGCATCTGCTTTTCTCATTTTTTGACATTTTGCTGATGAGGGTCACGGTCGACAGTCAAAACGATCGTCCTTTAAGAGCGTTTGGAAAGAGGAAAGTCTTCATTTGTGCTGCTCTGGTGGGAGTCGCAACGTACAGAAACGCCGGAGACGCTGCTATGCTAAACGGTGCAGAAAATTAACTGAAAAATCAGAAAATTTTAAGTATTTTAATAGAAAAATCAGCCGAGGGCCAGATTAAAGGTCTTGGAGGGCCGGATCTGGCCCCCGGGCCGCATGTTTGACACATATGGCCTAGAAGGAAAAGACGAAATACGACGCAAAAACTAATCTAAATTTATGTTACAGTGTTGCCACAAAGCGGTATTACAGCACAGAGCAGAACTACCGCAACATGCGTCTGTATTTGTCACGACGCGCGTTTGGTGAATGTGCAGAGGCGGTAAATACCACTGCAAAACCAGTAAGATATTGTAACTCCAGTGGAAGTTGAAAATAAAATAAAACAGGTTTAAAAATCCTACGCTCTTTATTTACTTTCTTCAGTTTTGTGTAAAGTGCCAGAGGAAGTTCTCTAAATGAATGAGCTCGCAAACTGTGGGTGAGGGTCCAAAAAGGGGCACAGAGTGTTTCCTGCAGTACAGTTTGTTTGTCTTAAATAAACATTTATCAGGTAAAATGGAGATGAATCTATAAAAACGTATTTATGTGAGTCCGCCTTTTCCCACATGAAGTCATTAAGTCCAAGTACCGTTCCACCAAGACTGATTCTAAATATATTTATAAATAAATAAATAAATAATTTGGATTTTTGTAGTAGGCAGATCATTTTAAAGTAGCGGAAAAAGTGTGGGCACCCCTGGTTTAAAGTAACTGTAGTGTCTGGAAAAGGGACGAGGCAGATCGCATTTTATTTGATTTATTTATTTTATTTGATCAAATTGTTAAACAGTGTTTCACAAGAACATTTTTAGAATAAGAGAAAATACAATTCCCCTCTCACATGGAACAATTGGTGGATAAACGGCTGATTTTTACATCCACTACCGCACGTGTAAGGGTGTCACATCTAATATCTCATTTTGATTACAAAAAGGAAAACAATAAAACATATAATTCAGCAGTAAAACGTTTTATATATTCATGTCTAATGCATTTGTTGACTGAGTGTAGCACTCACACCCAGGCTCACAGAACACATGGAAAATATGGAATAGCATTCACACATTTTCTTTACAGTCATATTCAGAGGTGTAAAAGTCCAGAATTATGTACAGTAGCAAACCAAGAATATTACTAGAAGAAAATGTATTATAATTAGTATAATTTTTACATAAATAGCTTACACGCATGCACATAAGAACTCTTTCTGCTCCTTTTCATTCATTTAATATTACACAGTTAGTCTTTTTATACTTTAATAATAATAATAATAATAATAATAATAATAATAATAATAATAATAATAATAATAATAATAATTATTATTATTATTATTATTATTATTATTATTATTATTATTATTATTATTATTATTATTATTATTATTATTATTATTATTATTAGCGCCTGCGCAGTACCAGCAGCCGTTCGGCGGGTACTCGTGCTAACACGCGGCTAATGCTAACGTAACTTTCTCCACTTTTCTCTCTGTAAACTCCTCAAACTCGTGTGAAACCGTCGCCGGGACGTGAGCTGAAGCCGAGGGGAGCAGGAGAACCGTCCTAGCCGACCACTGCGCTCTGTCAGCGGTGTAAAGAAGAGCTCAGAGCCGCGGAACCAGGAAGTTTGGCTCTTTTGGGTGTTAGCTCCGGAGGCTAACGGAGGCTAACAGCGCTTGTTTTGGTTCAGATGCTAACGTTAGCCTCGCTCTTCTCTCTGCTCACAGGTACGGCACATTTACACACTTTTCTACGTTTTATCGTCACTTTATGCTTTTGTTCAGTGATTGGAGTTTGTATTTTACTTATGTTTAACTAGTTTAAGGTGAGTTGGAGCTGGAGTGAGCCATTAAAAGCAGAAATTACATGAGACGCAACATGGACTTTACACTGAAAGCAGCTCTTTTACAGAGAGCCTCCTGTATCCCTGTAGTGTTGGACTGAGAATGGGACAGGTCTGGTGTGTCCAGACGTCCCTTTTAACCGGGGACAGTCCCAGTTTTGAGCCCTGTGTCCCCTGTCCCAGCAGATTTATCCAAAACCAGTGATTTGATCCAAGGTTTATACAAGAAATGTCCCAGTTGTCCCTGTTTTTGACTAATTTGATCCCCACCAACAGTAACAAGTGGAGTATATCGTCATTTGTTTCGCTGAAATCCAGAAAACGGTGCTTGGAAATGACTATAAGGCAAAAGCTGCACCAACAAAAGTCTAAACTGACCCTCAAGTGAGTCGAGAATGGACAAAATGCTCTTTTATGCTCTTCTCACAATTTTATTCAACCCAGCGTCCCAACCCGGGTGTGTCCCAGTTTTTAATTCTGAAAATCTGGTCACCCTATTCATAATCTTCAGATAAAGACTCGGTTTAGTTTCCCCCCTGAGATTTGAGTCTGGACATGTCCAGGCACAACTCTGTCCTCTCCAGTAAAATCACCTCCTCTTCTTCATCATCCAGAATTCATGTGGAAAAAGAAGGAGGGACAAAAACGCAAAACAATATAACAGCAAAATTGTAAGATTATTGTATATATTTGGTACATTATTATAAAAATATATCTTGTTACACTCGTGTCCCCCGTGGATCTAAACTAAGTGTTTTTATTGCTCAAAAATACCTTGAAAAACACATAAGTTGTCATATTATAATATTTAATTACCAGTTGCCATCAGGTCCGCTGGAGCGAGGTAAAAACAACAAGTTTGTGTCCAAATGAAAGTTTGCGTGTGAAGGCTCCTCGATAGGACCGTGCTACATGTGGAACTATCTGGGTTCATGGACAAAAGATGTGGAAAAGTCTTGTTTCAGTTGCGTTAGACCAAAAGAAAAAGAATCAAGGGCAAAATGAACGACTAAACCAAACTTTGGAATAAATCTGGACAGTGTTTCACGTAATCCTGACAAAACCCAGCTGTTCATTTGAGTCTGGAGGAAAATAAAACAAAGACAGGGCTGTTTAAAAAAAAAAACAAGAGCTCCACCAGCGGGGCAAAATACGCCCGTACTTTGAATTATTGTATATAGAATTAAGTTAGAATTTGTCAAACCCAGTTAAAGATGAATTGTTGGTGCAGTTTGGAAGTTTGACATTCCTAGGTGAGACGGTTGTGGAGTTAGAGCGCGGACAAGAAATTGTCCACAGACAGACGGACAGACAGACAGACGGACGGACGGATAATCAATAGGGAAATCTGGCTCTTGCAGTAGGAGTATGAGTATGACATCATCACATTCTAGAATCGGAATTCCACCAATCAGATCGCAGCAACAGAACTTAAAGACACTACAAAGCTTTAATGTGTCAAAGCTCAAAGAAGCAGAGAATGTGGGTTGTTCTCGCTTTCAGCAGCAGAACATTTGAGAAGAGAGTTCAGATCTACGGCACGTAACATAAAAGGACAGAGATGGAAGATAAAAAGACGGAGATGGAAACGATCACAGTTAGCAAGAGCGACGGGCAGGTTTTCGCAAACGGTCGAGCTTTGAAGTGTCCACAGACGGACGAACGGACAGACGGACGGACGGACAGCGCCATACCATAATACGTCCCGTCTTAGAACGGGCGTATAAAAAACCTTCACGAGCCACACAGAAAGAAGCTCAAATCTAAGGTTACTCCTCATCGTTTGGCCTGGGACGATATAGAAATTCTATCACAATAATAATGAAAGTTTCTGACAGTTTAAAAATGTTCTAATGATCTTTTGAATATTATGAATGGGTTCCACACTTAAACAACTGGCATAAAATTGTATTTTGTTATAAGTGAAAACAGCGAGGATCTAGAAGAAAACAGCTCGGAGAAGTGTCTTTTACGGCACATTCTGGTGATTTCTGGTGATTCTCTTTGTCGGCAATTCTCACGATTATAGAAAATGTCCCAAGAACGATTATTGTGCATCTTCTAACCACGATAAACGATGGGATTGTTTATTGTCCCATGTCCTTTTCCAGTTTGGTGTCCCACCAGAGTCTGAGAGGAGAGAGATCGGGCACAGACGGGGCACAGACCGGGGCACAGACGGGGCACAGACGGGGCACAGACCGGGCACAGACCGGGGCACAGACCGGGGCACAGGCCGGGCACAGGGATGATGGCGCCAGGCGTGGAGCGGGGGGCAGAGGACAGCGGAGGCCTGTCCAGAGAAGACTGTCTGTGTCCCATCTGCCTGGAGATCTTCATGGAGCCGGTGACTCTGCCGTGCACTCACACCTTCTGCAAGGTACAAACCCTTTTATACCCTTTAAACCCCTCCCCCTTTACACCAGGGCAGTTCCAGCGCTTCATTTGGCTGCAGGAAATTGTGTGCGTGCAATAGTCTGTGACTGTGGTGATGGTGTCGTGTCATTTCTTTCTTAATATTTTCCCTTCATACGAACTATGTGGAGCAGAAAAAGAAAGTGTCGGGTGAATATGTGAATATGGATTCACACGTGCACCAATGAAATATATAAACCTGTGTTTGAATTTGAGAAAAACCTTTTATTTTTCCAATGAAGAAGGTTCAGTGAATGTGCAGATGAAACGAGGAGTTCAGCACCTGCAGCACAGTGAAGAACCACTGACTTAAACACGTCTACATCTTTAGTCTGCACAGGCTTCAGCCTCACATCTCCTCACTGTTTCACCACAGGCTTCAGCCTCACATCTCCTCACTGTTTCACCACAGGCTTCAGCCTCACATCTCCTCACTGTTTCACCACAGGCTTCAGCCTCACATCTCCTCACTGTTTCACCACAGGCTTCAGCCTCACATCTCCTCACTGTTTCACCACAGGCTTCAGCCTCACATCTCCTCACTGTTTCACCACAGGCTTCAGCCTCACATCTCCTCACTGTTTCACCACAGGCTTCAGCCTCACATCTCCTCACTGTTTCACCACAGGCTTCAGCCTCACATCTCCTCACTGTTTCACCACAGGCTTCAGCCTCACATCTCCTCACTGTTTCACCACAGGCTTCAGCCTCACATCTCCTCACTGTTTCACCACAGGCTTCAGCCTCACATCTCCTCACTGTTTCACCACAGGCTTCAGCCTCACATCTCCTCACTGTTTCACCACAGGCTTCAGCCTCACATCTCCTCACTGTTTCACCACAGGCTTCAGCCTCACATCTCCTCACTGTTTCACCACAGGCTTCAGCCTCACATCTCCTCACTGTTTCACCACAGGCTTCAGCCTCACATCTCCTCACTGTTTCACCACAGGCTTCAGCATCACATCTCTCACTGTTTCACCACAGGTGTCAGCCTCACATCTGTGTGTGTTGTATTCAGGTGTGTGTGTGTGTGTGTGTCGTACTCAGGTGTGTGTGTGTTTCACTCACAGGCTTCAGCCTCACATCTCTCACTGTTTCACCACAGGCTTCAGCCTCACATCTCCTCACTGTTTCACCACAGGCTTCAGCCTCACATCTGTATTTGTGTGTGTATCGTACTCAGGTGTGTGTGTGTGTTATACTCAGGTGTGTGTGTGTTGTATTCAGGTGTGTGTGTGTGTGTTATACTCAGGTGTGTGTGTGTGTTATACTCAGGTGTGTGTGTGTTATACTCAGGTGTGTGTGTGTGTGTTATACTCAGGTGTGTGTGTGTTATACTCAGGTGTGTGTGTGTTATACTCAGGTGTGTGTGTGTGTGTGTGTGTTATACTCAGGTGTGTGTGTGTTATACTCAGGTGTGTGTGTGTTATACTCAGGTGTGTGTGTGTGTGTGTTATACTCAGGTGTGTGTGTGTGTGTTTCACCACAGGCTTCAGCCTCACATCTGTGTGTTTTATACTCAGGTGTGTGTGTGTTATACTCAGGTGTGTGTGTGTTATACTCAGGTGTGTGTGTGTGTGTTATACTCAGGTGTGTGTGTGTGTGTGTTATACTCAGGTGTGTGTGTGTGTTATACTCAGGTGTGTGTGTGTTATACTCAGGTGTGTGTGTGTGTGTGTTATACTCAGGTGTGTGTGTGTTATACTCAGGTGTGTGTGTGTTATACTCAGGTGTGTGTGTGTGTGTTATACTCAGGTGTGTGTGTGTTATACTCAGGTGTGTGTGTGTGTGTTATACTCAGGTGTGTGTGTGTTATACTCAGGTGTGTGTGTGTGTGTTATACTCAGGTGTGTGTGTGTGTTATACTCAGGTGTGTGTGTGTGTGTTATACTCAGGTGTGTGTGTGTGTGTTATACTCAGGTGTGTGTGTGTGTTATACTCAGGTGTGTGTGTGTGTTATACTCAGGTGTGTGTGTGTGTGTGTGTTATACTCAGGTGTGTGTGTGTGTGTGTGTTATACTCAGGTGTGTGTGTGTGTGTTATACTCAGGTGTGTGTGTGTGTGTTATACTCAGGTGTGTGTGTGTGTTATACTCAGGTGTGTGTGTATGTCAGGTGTGTGTGTGTGTGTGTTATACTCAGGTGTGTGTGTGTGTGTGTTATACTCAGGTGTGTGTGTGTGTGTATGTCAGGTGTGTGTGTGTGTGTGTGTTATACTCAGGTGTGTGTGTGTGTGTGTATGTCAGGTGTGTGTGTGTGTGTTATACTCAGGTGTGTGTGTGTGTGTGTGTGTGTCAGGTGTGTGTGTGTGTGTTATACTCAGGTGTGTGTGTGTTATACTCAGGTGTGTGTGTGTGTTATACTCAGGTGTGTGTGTTATACTCAGGTGTGTGTGTTATACTCAGGTGTGTGTGTGTGTGTGTGTGTTATACTCAGGTGTGTGTGTGTGTGTGTGTTATACTCAGGTGTGTGTGTGTGTGTGTGTGTTATACTCAGGTGTGTGTGTGTGTTATACTCAGGTGTGTGTTATACTCAGGTGTGTGTGTGTGTGTGTTATACTCAGGTGTGTGTGTGTGTGTATGTCAGGTGTGTGTGTGTGTGTTATACTCAGGTGTGTGTGTGTGTGTGTGTGTGTTATACT
>CM068357.1:2694663-2784663 GCA_034769755.1 Odontamblyopus lacepedii
ACGTGGTCAGTGTCTCTGTTGATCTGTTCAACTGTTTGACGTCTGTGCTCAGGTTCCTGTGTCCGCTCTCCAGAAGCCCCGCCCACAGCTCCCACGGCAACAAGGTTAGCCCCGCCCCCTTTACTCCTCTGCCCCGCCCCCTTTATTCCCCTGCTCCTCCCTCTGCTCCTCACTCCTGCTCCTCCCTCTGTTCCTCACTCCTGCTCCTCACTCCTGCTCCTCCCTCCTGCTCCTCCCTCTGTTCCTCACTCTGCTCCTCCCTCTGCTCCTCCCCTCTGCTCCTCCCCTCTGCTCCTCACTCCTACTCCTCCCTCTGCTCCTCCCCTCCAGGAGAACATCTCGGTTCCTCGGAGCTCTGAGCCTCCGCAGCTCGACTTCTACGGCCCGGAAACGGAAATCAGCTCAGACCGTGAGGATCGGCCGGCGGAGGGCGGTACGAAGAGGAAGAGCAGCGAGGAGGAGGAGGAGGAGGAGGCACGGGGCAAACGCAGCTGCCAGTCGTCTGGTCTGGTGGGCGTGGCCATGGCGGAGTGGGAGGAGGAGCTTCAGCGGCGCAGGTAAAACAAGACCAGAAGAAGAAGAAAAAAACCTGCTGAAATTGCCTCATCAAACCAAACCTACACAAAAACTGAGTCAATCATTTGTGCTGCAAAAAGTTTATTTTGTGCGATTCTGGTTCTGGGCGTGCGGGAGGAGGAGGCGTCCGGGAGGAGGCGTCCGGGAGGGGGCGGGAGGAGGAGGCGGTCGGGAGGAGGCGGTCGGGAGGAGGCGTGCGGGAGGGGGCGGGAGGGAGGGGGCGTGCGGGAGGAGGCGTGCGGGAGGAGGCGTGCGGGAGGAGGCGTGCGGGAGGGGGCGTGCGGGAGGGGGCGTGAGGGAGGGGGCGTGCGGGAGGAGGAGGCGGTCGGGAGGGGGTGTACGGGAGGGGGCGGTCGGGAGGGGGTGTGCGGGAGGAGGCGGTCGGGAGGGGGCGGTCGGGAGGGGGCGGTCGGGAGGGGGCGGTCGGGAGGGGGTGTGCGGGAGGAGGCGGTCGGGAGGGGGTGTGCGGGAGGGGGCGGTCGGGAGGGGGTGTGCGGGAGGAGGCGGTCGGGAGGGGGCGGTCGGGAGGGTGTGCGGAGGAGGCGGTCGGGAGGGGCGGTCGGGAGGGGGTGTGCGGGAGGAGGCGGTCGGGAGGGGGTGTGCGGGAGGAGGCGGTCGGGTTTTTTCAGGTTTTTTGTGCAAAATCAAAGACATTTATAAATTCCATTTCACGCTGAAGATTCTGCGTTTTCTGTCCGTTTTTCGTACGTTTTCCATCCGTTTTCCGCGATGGCAGGAAACGTTGGTCCTGCAGGTTTCGCAGACACAGACGCCGTGTGGATGTGAGTCGTTTCCGCTCCGGTTCAGTTAAACCCTGGACATGGCTCCTGTGCAGCAGGTCCCAGGGCGACATGAGGCGTCCGGGGTTTTCAGCACTGGTTTCTTCTCCACTCCTTTATTTCTGTGTTTATTTGAATCAGGACGGTGCAGATTAATCATTGTTTCAGCATCAGCTTCAACATAAATCTGCTGGAATCAGCACCAGAGCTCAGTTTGATCCTGAGGCAGGAAAACATTAAGACATTAAGTTACAGTAACAGACGTAACGTGACAAAACATTACAACAGACACTTATGTGCAGGTTTGGTTTTGTTTTTAAACCCTGAATAATCACCACAGTTTCTGGTCGTGTGTCCGTCATTTTGTGCCTCTGATGGACGCCACCGTGTGGCTGAATTTAGTCCTGCGCCTCTGTACGTTACAGTCTCCTGGCTGATGCTCTGGTTCTACCTGCTGTTCTTTTTTCTACTTCTAACATCCATTAAAGGCGGTGGGTTCCGTTTAAAACTGTAAAAATGAAACCGGCAGAAACAGTGAGTGCTTCAGAGTCCAGTATGTACTGAGGACACTGCAGTACTGCTGGACTAAAGGCTTCTTCAGGGTTTTGTACTGAGGACACTGCAGTACTGCTGGACTAAAGGCTTCTTCAGGGTTTTGTACTGAGGACACTGCAGTACTGCTGGACTAAAGGCTTCTTCAGGGTTTTGTACTGAGGACACTGCAGTACTGCTGGACTAAAGGCTTCTTCAGGGTTTTTTGAACACACTTTAGTGTCTTGGTGTCACTTTTTCCCTCTTGTGTTTCAGGAGGCAGGAGGAGGAGGATCTGCGCTTGGCTCTGGAGCTACAGCGGCAACTCGACCGGCAACGGCGACAAACCGACCGACGCAAAGGCTCCGAGGACGCCTACCCGCTCAGAGCCCCCCGCAGGTCACAGGAGGCCACTGCGGGTCCGTCCGCCCGGGCCGCGTCCGCCCGGGCCACGGGAACAGACTCAGCTTCAGCTACGGCCGCTCACAAGAGGCCCAGCGCTGCCAGGGCCACGCAGTCCACCCCGACCGCTCCGTTCAACCCCAAATCTGCTGTTGTGCCCACACCTCCATCCGACCCTGCGCCTCCTAAACACATGTGTGCCTTTAGTTCCCGCCTGTCTGCGCCAAAACCCGCCAAACCAGAACCCGTGACGCCCAAAACCTGCCGGAAACCTCCACAAACCCGACAGGAGCCTCCTCAGCCCCGACAGGAGCCTCCTCAGCCCCGACAGGAGCCTCCTCAGCCCTGGCAGACGTGCACTCGTCAGACGACGCTCACAGATGTGTTCAGCCTCCTGAAGACGAGCCCCGAGCACCAGGCCCGAGCTGGAGAGAATAAAGCTTTAGAACCGTTCTGAATAAAGAGAATAAAGCTTTAGAACCGTTCTGAATAAAGAGAATAAAGCTTTGGAACCGTTCTGAATAAAGAGAATAAAGCTTTGGAACCGTTCTGAATAAAGAGAATAAAGCTTTAGAACCGTTCTGAATAAAGAGAATAAAGCTTTGGAACCGTTCTGAATAAAGAGAATAAAGCTTTGGAACCGTTCTGAATAAAGAGAATAAAGCTTTGGAACCGTTCTGAATAAAGAGAATAAAGCTTTAGAACCGTTCTGAATAAAGAGAATAAAGCTTTAGAACCGTTCTGAATAAAGAGAATAAAGCTTTAGAACCGTTCTGAGTTCTGGAGTTTGTAAATAGTGGGAAAAACTGTTTTCTATTTTGCCAAAACGGTTTTAGAAATCGGCGCTTTGCCAAAATCTGTTTGGATTTTTGATGACTTGACGTATTGAGCAAAGTTTAGTGGAGCTTTTTCCCATGATCTGAAAAACATCCACATGTTTGAGTAATCTAGAGATCTGTCCTGGACCCTGCTCAGACCCTCTTCACGCTCTGAAGCGGAGGGACTCAGCACAGAGAGCAAACACCGTGTCACAAATGTGAAATGGGTTCAACTTTCAACCTGTTGTTTTGTCATTTTGGGCGAATACAGAATTTTCAAAGCAGGTTTAGTCCTGGTTTAGTCCTGGTTTAGACCTGGTTTAGACCTGGTTTAGTCCTGGTTTAGACCTGGTTTAGACCTGGTTTAGACCTGGTTTAGACCTGGTTTAGACCTGGTTTAGTCCTGGTTTAGTCCTGGTTTAGACCTGGTTTAGACCTGGTTTAGACCATGTTCAGTCCTGGTTTAGACCTGGTTTAGTCCTGGTTTAGACCTGGTTTAGACCTGGTTTAGACCTGGTTTAGACCATGTTCAGTCCTGGTTTAGACCTGGTTTAGTCCTGGTTTAGACCTGGTTTAGTCCTGGTTTAGTCCTGGTTTAGACCTGGTTTAGACCTGGTTTAGTCCTGGTTTAGTCCTGGTTTAGTCCTGGTTTAGTCCTGGTTTAGTCCTGGTTTAGTCCTGGCTTAGTCCTGGTTTAGACCTGGTTTAGTCCTGGTTTAGACCTGGTTTAGACCTGGTTTAGTCCTGGTTTGGAAATGTTAAATTAACTCTGGAGCAGATGGACTCAGATAAACCCTGAGAAAATGTTCAAACGGATTCAGGGACACGTGGAATCAAAAATCTGTTAGTTTTTGTGATTAATGCTCCTGGACACTGTCCCTGTCAAATCAAATAAACTGAACTGTGAGTCCATTTTAACACTTTTCTGTGTACAACTGTAGACTCTATAGACTGACTGTTCTTCTGCTGTATATTCTGACTATAGACTGTTCTTCTGCCACATACACACATACATTTATATATACACATATACACACACACACATTTATATATACACATATACATACACACACATTTATATATACACATACATACACACACACATTTATATATACACATACATTTATATATACACATATACATACACATACATTTATATATACACATATACATACACACATACACAGTATAATTACATATAATATACATATGTAGTATATGCTCGAAAGGGAGCGGGAAGAAGAAAAACGTATTGACGCTCACCCCTCATTTATTTCTTTATATAAAACCATGTGTTTGCCATCATTAATTCAACCATTATCGAGGTATATATTATTATTATTATTCATAATTGCTTTGCATACTATAGATTCATATTATCAATAACATTAAAGAATATCACAATAATACTAATAATAATGTCAATACCATAGATTAATTACATTCATAATTCATAAACTAATAGAACATTTGTAATTAGCCTATCGCTGCTGTTACTGTCACTGTCAGTCATGCTCCATTATAATAACGATAATAATACGACAATATTATTTATTATTATTATTACTACCATCAGTGATCATGAAACTTTGAACACTTGGCCGAATTAAAATAAAGTGAAAACGCGCAAAAGCCACGAGACGCACCCTGAGCCAGTGTAAAATGTAGATTTAAAGTAGTACCTGTTATTGTCCGCCAGAGGGAGACAGAATCCACCGATTCACACTGCGGCGTCACAGATCAAACTGTTTTTTTTTTTTACACCAGTGTTTAATTTTAAAAAGGTGAAAAGGGTAATTAAGAGATTAAGATGAGTTTTCCCTGAAATAAAAGCGTTATTTTTATTTTTATTTCACTTTTCTTGATAATTCGACCTAAAAAAAAAAACGCCGCCTACATCCGTAAACACCCTGAAAGTTCCGTCACAAGTTACATTTTGCAAGTTACACAATAAAACGTTTTGTGGTTATGTTTTTCACGTCATAAAGTTGTTTATTCACGAGTAAACAGCGAAAAATATTCCGAACAGGCACGTCCCGCTTTAAATACGTCATCACGTACATAGGCCCGTGTGTCAGGATGGCCGAGCGGTCTAAGGCGCTGCGTTCAGGTCGCAGTCTCCCCTGGAGGCGTGGGTTCGAATCCCACTTCTGACAACAACATTTTCCCTTTTCGGAAATAATTCTCCGTTAGCGCGACTGTCCGAACTGAAGTGTTTTTACGTAAATATCTCATACACGTGCACAGGGAACGTTTTTAAGGTACCGATAAACAAAAAATGAACTAAGAATAACTCCCCGAGCCAAAATATGTTACTACTACTACTGCTGCTACTACTATTACTACTGCTACTACTACTACTACTGCTACTACTACTACTACTGCTACTACTGCTACTACTACTACTACTGCTACTACTACTACTACTGCTACTACTACTACTGCTACTACTACTACTGCTACTACTGCTACTGCTACTACTACTGCTACTACCGCTACCACTGCACTACTGCTACCACTGCATAGCTACCACTACCACTGCCAATACCAGCTACCACAACACCGCTAACTACCACTATGCCAGCTACCAACTACCACTACCACCACCACTAGCAGCACCACCTACCACTGCCACCAACTACCACCGCTACCACTACCGCACTACCACCAGCACCAACCGCCACTGCAGCACTACCGCTACCACTGCCAACCAGCTACTACCACTACCAGCTACCACTACCACTACTACCACTACTACCACCACCGCACAACAGCTACCACTACTGCTACCACTAGCTGCTACCCACTACTACTACTACTGCTACTACTACTACTACTACTACTGCTACTACTGCTACTACTGCTACTACTACTACTACTACTACTACTACTACTACTTCTGCTACTACTGCTACTACTACTACTACTACTACTACTGTGTTTTGGTTATTTTAAGCTTTTACCTAAACAAATGACCATTTATACCTCTCTTTAGTGTTGGCAGTTATCAGATTGGTCAAAAAACAAGGGCACCTGGGATATTTTTTGTAAAACACTGGGACAAATTCCAGTGGTTTTGGATAAATCTGTTGGGACAAGGGACACAGGGCTCAAAACTGTCCAGGGACGTCAGGTCACCCGACCCCTATGTCCAATTAAGAAAGTTACAACCAACAGCTGACCACCAGACCAATCAAACCTCACCTAAACCAAACAGACCCGCATTCAGACGAACTTACAAAGGGAAATGACTCAAACAGAAAACATACCACCACACGGATCAAAACATTTGATTTTTAAGCCTGGCAGTGTCAGTCTGCCAGGAGGTTTGGTCGTTTGCGTATTTGACAAAGTGACAACCAATTCAACTTTGTTTTGAGAAAACTCAAGAACAAGAATTTCTGTCTTTTTTGAAAATGAAAGAATAATAAAATACAGTATTAAACATACCAATAAAGGTGGACCAGAGTTTTGGTCTGAGATAATTGTCCAGCACAGGATATATATAACATGAACACTGAATAAATAATGTAAACCACAAAACAGAAAATGCATCTTTACATAAGATTTACATTCATATGGTTATGCAAATTGACAAAGAATTTGTTGATATGTGATTAAGGCATATATAAAAGTTCATCTTATAGTGGTGTAAATATAAAAACTATGAAAAACATGGCAGTAAGACTTCCGGGTGAGCAACCCAAGATGGCGGCAGCATAATCTCGTGGTGCCCCCGATAATGCGGTTATTTTACCCTCCCTCGCCAGATTGAGGTCTCCTTTTGCTCAAGAATGAAAGATAAAGTGAAAAACAAACCCAAAACGAAACCACGGAACACTTTGTCAAGCCTGGACATGACTTCACTAAACGAAGAAGACAAGAGCGGGGATGGCTATGCTAGCCACTCAGACGCAGAAGCGCCCTACACACAGTCGCTGGGAGCAGACGAAGAAACAGCTCATCTCCAAACTATCCTCCGTGAACTCAGACATTCACGTCGGGAAAATGACAAAAACTTCCGCGATTTGAAAGAGAGAATCGATAAGAGACTTGACGAAGCAGAAAAGCGCATTATGGAGATGGAGACCGAACGCAGCTTATTGAGGAAGCAACACTGGAGCTCGTTAAGGCGCAGGAGGAACTTCAAGCGAAAATCTCAGACTTGGAGTCAAGGTCCAGACGTGGAAATATCCGTTTTCATCTTATCCCAGAGGGATCAGAAGATGGCTCACCATCAACTGCGGACTTTGTTACGAATTTGCTCAAAGAAAAATGAGACCTTCCACAGACGCTGGACTTGACCATAGAGCGAGGACACCGCTCCCTCGGACCAAAGCCGCCGCCCGAAGCAACACCGCGGTCAATAGTGGTCAAATTCGCCTCATATAAAACAAAAGAGGAAGTTTTGAAACAAGTGTGGCAAAGAAGAGGACTCCCGCTGAACGGGAAAAAGGTAATAGTGGATCACGACTATGCTCCAGAAATATTGAGAAAGCGCCGTGAGTACACAGAAGCGAAGAGAGTTCTGAGAGAAAATAAGATTAAGTTACAAACCCCATACCCGGCAAAACTGAGGGTTTTCTATGAGGGCGATTTAAGGATCTACACCTCTGCCGCGGAGGCGACTAAAGACATGGTGAGACGGGGACGACCTGTTACAGTCCTGAAGCCCGCCGCATCCTGGGCGGACAAGATCAGAGGCGCCCTGTGGCAAAGAGCGGGGCGAACGGAGGAGGAGAGGAGCGGCGAGGGACCCAAAGAAAGATACAAGAAGAAACTAGAGGCCTTCCGGAGGGAATAACAAGAAAAATGACGTGTCCAGATCAACGTGAAGGCTTTCTCACCTTAAGAGGGAGGAGAGGGAGGTATATTCGTGCGTTTTTAAGAGGAGATGTCGGGGAACACGGGAGAACAGTGCTAAGCACTGCACCAAGCAGGTACAGCCACAAGAGGGCCCTTCACCACCTTTAGGTTGTGATGGTTTTCCCTCTAACCCGCTCAAAACTCACTGTAACATCAGTAGTGTGGTCTTCATAGTGACCACCGAGAAGGAAGTCACTCTAAGATGGACATGTGTTAAGATGGTGGGAAAAGTTAAATAGTTTGAACTGTTCATTGTTTTCCTATGTTCGAGTAGCACAGGGAATCACTTAATAACAGACGCTAACCAAAATGAATGCAAATGATGGCTTATCCAACTTTATTAAACATTTGTACATATAATGTAAAGGGGGTGATGAACCCAATCAAAAGAACCAAGATACTGGGGAAAATGAAAACAGAAAAAGTGGGGGTGGTTTTCTTACAGGAGACCCATTTATCAGATAAGAACATGAGAAGTTGAAGCGGCAGGGCTTCGGTCAGGTATTCTACGCATCACACAGGTCTGGGCGTAAAAGAGGAGTGGCTACACTAATCTCCAACAAAGTTGCTTTTGAAAAAACGTGTGACTGTAAAGATAAAGAGGGCCGATACAACTTGATAATGGGTAAACTAGACGGCTTAGACGTCACCCTTTTCAACGTTTACACGCCTCCAGGTTCACAGTGGTATTTTTACAAGCGAATATTGGATTTGATGATAACCAAAGCACAAGGGGTCATGATTTGTGGAGGAGATTTTAACGCAAGACTAAACCCTTTATTGGACTCCTCAGCACAAATCTTACATAACAACATAGGGAAGAAAATCAGAAAACTCACGAGGGGAATGGGATTATCTGACGTATGGCGGGAATATCATCCACAACAGAAAAATTATACATTTTATTCTGCAACCCACCACACCTATTCGAGACTCGACTATTTTTATACGCCCGTTGTAATAAGACGGGACGTATTATGGTATGGCGCTGTCCGTCTGTGGACACTTCAAATCTTTGAAGTTTAAAGTTCAAAGGTGACACACAGTTCCAGCTGCAGCGGTTGCTAGGCAACAGGAGAGAGAGAATACAAGACAACTACACATTACCTTGTCCGCGCTCTAGCTCGACAACCGTCTCACCTAGGAATGTCAAACTTCATGGCTGGACACCCCATGGGTCAAGGATGTTCCCTATTGATTTCAAGGTCACAGGGTCAAAGGTCAAGGTCACGGCCCGACCCTTTGCGAAAACCTTGTCAGTATTGGAATCTTCCAAACTGCACCAACAATTCATCTTTAACTAGGTTTGACAAATTCTAACTTAATTCTATATACAATAATTCAGAGTACGGGCGTATTTTGCCCCGCTGCCGGAGCTCTTGTTTTATGTTCAATAAGGATATAGAAAGGGTAAGAGAATGTAAATGTGGATCAGTGGACCTCTCAGACCACAGCCCTGTGTATATGAAGACGAAAACCCCATTTCTCTGGAGACTAAACTCAAGTGTACTTAAAGGGGAAATGAAGGAGGAAATAAAAGAAGAAATCAAGAGATATATTGAGGAGAATGATAAGGACAATGTCTCCCCAGAAATATTATGGGATGCGTGTAAAGCCGTACTTAGGGGTAAATTGATCGCAAAAGCCACATTACTGAAAAGAAAACATCAAGAAAACATTAGAACTCTTGAACAACAACGAGGTGAACTGGAAGGCCAACATAAAGTGAAACAAGACGATAAACACGTTACAGAAGATTAAAAAAACTAAAAAGGAAATAAACCAAGAACTAGAAATTCAAATAAATAAAAAGCTCCTATATTTAAAACAAAACTATTATGAAGCAGGTCGTAAATCTGCCAAAACTCTAGCATATAGACTGAAAAAACAGCACGCCGAAAGAGCCATACATAAAATAAGAAAACCGTCAACCAACGAAGTAACCGATAAACGGACGGAGATTGGAGAATGTTTTGCGGGGTATTATCAAAAACTCTACTCTTTAAAACACAGGTGTCAAACATGCGGCCCGGGGGCCAGATCTGGCCCTCCAAGACCTTTAATCTGGCCCTCGGCTGATTTTCTATTAAAATATGTAAAATTTTCAGATTTTTCTGGTAATTTTCTACGCCGCTTAGCATAGCAGCATCTCCAGTGCTTCTGTGTGTGGCCACCTCCCACCAGAGCAGCACAAATGAAGACTCGCCTCTTTCCAAACGCTCTTAAAGGACGATCGTTTTGACTGTGACCGTGACGCCCTCATCAGCAAAGTGTCAAAAATAAGAAAAGTGGAGCTGAGTGCAGGATTTTCCAAGAAAAATTTACTAATTCTTCTTTTTCACGGAGGTGAATGGGAAACCTGTACGCTTGGTGTGTTTGCAACAAGTGGCGGTGCCCAAGGAATATAAATATAAAGGAGGAATATAAACGCCACTATGAGACACAACATGGCAAAAAATACAAGAACTTGAACAGAGAATGGAGTTTTCCAATCCGGCCCCTTTGGGATCAAAGTAGGTTGTATACGGCCCCCAGACCAAAATGAGTTTGACGCCTCTGCTTTAAAACAACAGGAAGAGGAAGACTTGACTAAAACATTGTTAGACAAACTAAAAATACCAACAATCTCAGAAGAACAAAATAAAACACTAACATAACAACTGAGCAAGAATTAACCAAAGGGATTAAAAGACTAAAACTACACAAATCTCCCGGCGCAGATGGTTATAATGCAGATTGGTACAAAATTCATTCAGAGGAACTCAAACCTCTTCTCCTGAAAACATTCGACTGGGTCCTAAATGGAGGTCAGGTCCCACCAACATGGAGAGAGACAATAACCACAGTTATCCCGAAAGAGGGAAAAGACAAATGGGATTGTTCCAACTTCAGGCCAATTCGCCTCTTGAACCAAGACTATAAAATTTTTACTTCAATAATGGCAAGAAGACTGGAACATATTAAACCTGAAACAATAAACTTGAACCAGACAGGATTTATCAAGGAAAGAAAGACAAGAGACAATATCAGACGGACATTTCATGGAATTCACGAAACACAAAGAAAAAAGGCCCAGGCCGTAATTATGAGCCTGGACGCCCACAAAGCGTTTGACACCGTGGACTGGGCTTTTTTATATATTTTATTGTGGACAGTCTAAGGTTCACCTGTGCACTAATCATGGTGTCTGATGAGCATCTTGATGTGGCACCTGTGAGGTGGGATGGATTATCTCAGCAAAGCAAAAGTGCCACTATCACACATTTAGACAGATTTGTGAACAATGTTTGAGAGAAATGGTAATATTGTGTATCTGGAATGAATTTTAGATCTTTGAGTCCATCTCATGACAAATGGGAGCAAAAACAAAAGTGTTGCATTTATATTTTTGTTGAGTGTATGTGTGTATATATATATATATATATATATATATATATATATATATTTCACAGCGAGAAGGTTGCGGGTTCGATCCCCGGGTCGCCCGGGGCTTTCTGTGTGGAGTTTGCATGTTCTCCCCGTGTCTGGATGAGTTTCCTCTGGGTGCTCCGGTTTCCCCCATCAACTCAAAACATGCAGCACCTGAACTAACATCAAGGACCATGTTGTCCACCCTCCTGTGGGCTCACCACCTGCAGAGGGGTTCATAGGGGGGGTCAGGTGCTATGAGTATTGGGCAGTAAACTGCCCCCGCGACCCAGCTGGATTAAGCGGGAGAAGATGGATGGATGGATGCCCCCACCACCACCACCACCCTCCGCCAGCCTCCACCCTTGCCTCAAACGCATCCATTTTCCATGCGTTCCATTTCACAGATACTGCTATGTAATAAAGCCCAGATCAAAAGCCTGGCAGTGTGATGTGAGCACAATGCACAAAGTGATTGGCTTAAGGGAGCGGCTGGACACCTTGAAACCACAGGAGGAGCATTTATCAGTGAGCCTGTAGACATCTAAAGAAATCCTTGGCCGGTTTACGTTTTGACAGTTAAAAAGAGGGCGTGGCAAAAGTTATAAACTATGGAGCTTAACAGTGACCGGCCGCTCTGGTTCCAGAAGTAATAATCAAATAATTAGCAATGTACATTTTTCTTCATTTCCCATAGACTTACTATATTAAAGGGATAGTTTTTTTTTTACATGAATCTGTACATTCCCGTCAGCAGAGTCGTGCATCAGCACTGACTTACCTCCCGACAGCGTCCGGTGAGACGAGTTCTTCCCAGGTTTCGGTGCTGATGAAAGTGTCCGGCAAGTTGGCCGAGGTCATGAAAATAAAGTGTTTTTCTTCTCAAAACAATGTGTTCAAAAGAATGACACATTTGTGTCACAAAACCTGAACCACGGAAAAGTCAGAGCTCAAAGCTTTGAAGTGTCCACAGACAGACGGACGGACAGACGGACGGACAGACGGACGGACAGACGGACGGACGGACAGACGGACAGACGGACGGACGGACAGACGGACGGACAGACGGACGGACGGACAGCGCCATACCATAATACGTCCCGTCTTATTACAACGGGCGTATAAAAATGGGAAAAGGAGAGTGAATTCAATATACAAGAGGATGATTGGAATAGAATTCAGAAGAATATATGGAGGACTACTTCCTCTCCGCACTGGCGAGAATATCTGTGGAAATGCTACTTTAAAACACAGGCACAAAGAGGTTCAAAGGGGACACGTCCTGTTGGAGATTATGTGGGAATAAAAAGGCATTATCATGTTTTCTGGAGCTGCCCCAAACTGAATCAATATTGGGAGAAAATTAAACAAAACATTGAGGCCATATTTAAAATAAAGATCCCTTTAAATTTTGAAACTGTTTTTGGGCAAACAGACAGAAATCAAAGGAACAAAAAATATCTGTGGAATATTCTGCTGGTGCAAGTAAGAAAGTAATAACCAAAAAATGGATGAGCGACAAACTACCGGACGTGGAAGACTGGACTAATATTGTGGAAAACATTTCACAAATGGAAAGACTGACACTTATACAAAGACTGGAATACGACAGGGACGAGGACGACTGGAAACATGGACAGACTTTATTAAGACCCCATCAGAAAAAACAAAAGGGGAAATTTGTGATATTCCTCGTGTGTTGCTACTCAAGTGTTTAAATATTTGTTTTTTATTTTTACTTTGTAAAAGATAAAGAAAAAAAAAAGGCAAATGGTACATTTGTAACTGTCATCTTTATTTGTCAATAAAAATTTGAATTAAAAAAAAAAACATGGCAGTAAATTAGGAACAACACCACATGTAAACAGAGATTTTAAGAACAAAAACATCTTCTTTCAAATGGAGATCAACTATAAAACGCCCATTACTTTAGCAGAACAACTGTAACTGAAGCGAACATGAAGGGAGATTTAAACTAGCCCATAATGCTAAATCCCTTTGCTGAAGGGGCTTCCAGAGGGACTGTCGAAGCTCACACCGTTAGATGAGCTACTGGAGGACAGGGGCTCATCAGAGAGAGGGGCAATGCCCAGTGAACCCTCCTCATTCTTTCCCCACATCCTACACTGGCTGAAAACAGGAACATCAGTTCAATCAGTTCAAAAGTGCTTCCTGTGCGATTGTTTTCTTTCATGTGGAAGAACAAGCACACACTGCATAAATCCAACACTGTGGTGTATAATGATGAAGTGCTCACCGCTCATCGGTGCTGCTTTGAGGGCTGCTCTTGGAGCTTTTGAAGGTTGGCTGGTAACCCTCTTCAGAGGTCATGGGCAGAGGTCGTTGGCCTATCCCTGTAGGCTGCTGTAAGCCTGCTCTCTGCTCCTCCGCCGAAAGCACCTGAAAGAAGTTTAGCATCAAAGGAATTTGTCTCTTTTCAACTCAGAACATTATGAATGTAAATGTTCTAGAATAAGAAGTAATCAGTTATGTGGCGTTAATAGAGTGCAATTATCTGTAGCAGAACAAAAGGTTCAGAGTGTGACGTACAGAGACCAGTGTGCCTATGACAGCCTCATCCTGTTGAGACCAGAGTTTTGAAGGACATTTGATCCTTTTCATGAAAAGATTGTGCCATTTCTGTCTGAGCTCAAACACCAGTCCTGCTGTCTGAGGAGAAACGACACATGAAAATACAAATAAAAGAGTTAGAGAACAAATAAAGAGGAACACTGAAAGTGCAATTTACTTCTGTGTCCAACTGGAAAACCAGCCAGTCATCGACCTTCACCTCAGCCAGGTCCTCTGAGTCACTGTCACTCGTGTCATTACCTGAGCCATCTACAAGACAAACAAATGAGTGAAGCGGGACATTTAACACAGCTGCTGCTTTTACGTAGAGGTCAACCATTATGTTTCAGACGACCTTTTAGAGAGGCAGGTTCATGCAGGGCAGAGCTGGGCGATTCTGCAGAACCACCAAAAATAGCCACGGTGACAGGGGTCACCACAGAGCAACAGCGAACACTGGCCATTCTTTGGCCTCTGCTCATCTCATCGTATATGAGCCAGTCTGTTGGAAGGGGCTGTGTGTCTTTGCTTGAGGCGCTCTGAACATAATAATAAATAGTCGTTTCAAAAATCAACTGAAAAAGGAGTAGCAGAGCTCGCACATAACTGTACAGGCCTCGCAATAAGTGAATTATTGTGTGCAATGTTTCACTGGATACTGACTGAAAAACCTGAATCTATTCAAGATATTCAAGGTTCAAAGTGTCTCACCTCTTTTAATTGGGCCTGGCTTAAAATCGATGTTGGATGGAAGTGAACCTTTTTCTCTTTGCTGCTGGACATCGGAGAGGGTTCCTTGTTAATATGGACAAGGTTTGGATACATCCCAGCCAGTAGTGCTGCCTTTACCACAGCCCAGTTTTCCGAGTTCAGATTTACATCTCGAACGTCACTACCGCCCCGTGGCCGAACAAAACCTTCAAAAAATAAACTAAAATAATGCTGGTGTTGTATGACTCTGCTGTATAGGAACAGCCCCTTACCAATGGCACGCAGCTGTCCCAACAACTGTGTTCTCATTCCCAGTATCATATCCAGAGTTGCCTGAGAAAGAAAGTTCTTTTCACAGAAGGATCGTTCCCACCCTTCTCTACGAGCTTTTTGCCAAGCCTGAAAAACAAAAAAACTATTGTTTTTTTTGTAGCGTTTCAAAAAAGACTTTTTTCTGCCGAGTTTCCACCTGAAAGGCCCGGAGCAGGGCCATGTGGTCACTGAAGGTGCCTGAGGTAAAGCGTTTGCGGCACAGTAGAGCAGCTCTCCTTTGAGAGCCCTGGGCGGGTAGTACAAAGGGGTCTCGATAGGCCAGGGTGCAAGCGATGGTGAGGATAGGGTCCAGGCACTTCAGCACCACAGCACAGAGAACCATTTTGCCCAGATGTGGCTCTACCGGCAAATCGGCCAAATGGTACCCCAAATCAGTGAGATCTTCATGTTGGTCCAGTGCATCTATGGCCTGTGAAGAGGAGGAGGAAACAGCATTACAAAAGTTGTACAGTTGGAATCATGAGGATGCAAGTGACCTTGAGCATCTGCACAGCATGTCGTATAGCATGTGTTGGTGGAGGCTGTGGAGCTTTAGACAAGAACTGGGCCACTGGGCGAGAGGTAGGAGACAGCAGTTTGGTCTGTAGACACAACTCCTATAAACACAGATTACATCATTACAATCGAGTTTTTCAAAAGGTCTGCAATATTCATCTGCGCTCCATAGTCATGTTTAAGTACAGTCCTGCACTGCAGCACCTGGAGAGGCATCCGCAGCAGCTGGGGGACCTGAAACTCCTGCATGTTGTTCAAACGGAGTCGGCTGAAGAGATGAAAGCAGATTCCTGGTCTACAGCGTCCAGCTCTGTTCACATGTCAATTTATGAGTAAAGCCATTTTTGAATCATCTGTTTAAAGTGAGATATGTCATATGTGATGCATTTACCTTCCTTTTCGTTGAAGTGCACTCGCTTTTGAGACCCAAACCGTCTTCAGCACTGATACATGACTCCGAGTATCATAGGATTTCTACAGCAAGAAATCATTTGCAATTCAATTTAACAACCAAATGGAACATCATTAGTTCTGATCAGAGGTGAGTAAAGCAGCCAACAGGGATGTAACAATAACCAAAATCTGGTGATATCGTATCGGCAAAGGTCTCACAATAATATCAGGACCATCACAATATTTCAAATCCCAAGTGTCTTTGCTTAAATGAACAGTTCTGATGCAGAAACAGCTAAAAAAACCAGAGGGAACTACACAGACCATGATCCTTTGCTCCGTTTCAGTGGAGAGAACATGAAGAAATAACTGTTCTAAGCACTTTTCAAACTTAATGAAGTCTTGTGAAGGCATTTTCAGAGGAAAAGGAGCACCTTCACCGTTTTGTGCCTCCACAAAATATTGCAATAAATCTGGTACCGTGAGATGTTTATGGTGAAAATATCACACAGAGAGATTTGGATATCGTTCCATCCCTAATGACAGTAAATGTGGTACCAAATGACGGGTCAAAGCGTTTCAGAAGGTCAGTGGTGTCAGTATGTGGAACATCCTAATATCATGAGCCTCTCTACCACATCAGGAGCTTTCCCACAGTATCACAGCGCAGGAAATATCGCATCGTGAGGTTCAGACCGGGACTAAATCGTATGGTGACACTTGGATATTGTTACACCCCTAGTGCCAAATATTATACTCGAGTACACTGTAAGTTGTTTTTCATGGTATTTTATTGGCATATCCGCCATTTTATATGAAACTGTCCAGGGACTGCAGGTGGAAGTTCTACACGGCCATCATCGAGTCCATCCTCACCTCCTCCATCACTGTGTGGTGCTGGAGCCACCACCAGGGACAAACAGAGACTGCAACGTGTTGTGCGCTCTGCTGAGAAGGTGATCGGTTGCAGCCTTCCATCTCTTCAGGACCTGTACACTTCCAGGACTCGGACACGTGCAGGTCGAATTGCAGCTGACCCTTCTCACCCTGGACACGGACTTTTTGACCTGCTCCCCTCAGGCAGGAGGCTCCAGAACCTCTCGCCACAAAAACAGTTTCTTCCCCTCTGCTGTTGGACTCATAAATAATAACACTCGGACTGGTCCCACCCCCCACTCTGCTTCTGTCACATGACCCTGTGTTCTCGCACCTGCCTGCACCTGCCTGTTTTGCACTGATCACTGATACTCTCATACTCTATATTATTATACTCCTGTAAATTTGTAAATTTTGTTATATTATACTATAGCTTTATTTTATTCTATTATTTGTTGCACGTCAGTGTTTGTCTACATCCTGCTCCAAGTACCGCAGCAATTTCCTCATGTTGTGAACCTGTTCACTCATATGGCAATAAAACACATTCTGATTCTGATTCTGATTCTGAAATGAGCAGGTTTGCTGTAGCCTGGCACAAACATACGACTCTTTTGTGTAGGTCAGTGTTTTTATGTGCATTGTCCCTGTCAAAGAAACTAAGAAACTAAACTAAGTAAGAGTACCATTACTTCAAACAATACTCAAGTAGAAGTACAAAGTAGTGGGCCAAGAAATGACTCGAGCAAGAGTAAAAAAGTATTTGGGAAAAGTACCGCTCAAGCGAGAGTAACTTAAACAGTTGGAATATCACATCTGATGCACAACTTGGAAGTGAATGGAATTAGGAGGAAAAAACTCAAACTAATCCTGAAATGTCTGGTGTGTTCAGATCATTTACACAAAAAGATGAAAAACTCCATCATGAGGAGCAGCACAAGAAACAGAAATGTTCCACTTTAATATTGTCTCCATAAAGCTTTTGTCACTAGTAAACTTACCTGCAGTGGGAAGAGTAACTAAAACCTTTACTCAAGTACTGTTCCCTCAATAAAAAATATGACTCAAGTAGAAGTAAAAGTATGCAGCTAGAAGAGTAAGTGACTCGAGTAAATGTAACTGCCCACACCTGATGATGAAGTATTTCTCCCTCACCTCTTGAACTTTTCCAGAGTCAATGACAAAGACGACATCATGGACAGTGATGCTCGTTTCTGCGACGTTTGTGGAGAGGATCTAAAAAAAGGGTTGTCACTCGCCACAGTTCACTCATCAATACTCGCAAACGTGCAACTCACAATTTTCCTAACACCGGGCGGTGACGTCTCCATGGCCTTTTTCTGATCAGACGTTTGCATGTCTGAATGTAAGGTGAACACCTGATATCTGCAGGTACAAACACACAGGGCAACGTTCTGTGCAGACGCCCTGAAGAAATGAGCCGCCTTTTATAGAAGAACGAACACAGCTGCTGTAAACTGCCCAACACTTTAATGAAACGTCACCTTTCAGAGAGAGTCGAAAACCTTTGGTCGTCAAAGTGAATGCGATTCCTGAGTGTCACAATCTCATCATATCCAGGGAGAAAAATGAGAACAGCACCTATAACATGACACAATATTAGGAATACACTGCAGTTTAACCCAAATCTTTGTAGTGGGAAAAACCAAATGATATAGTGCACAGTTGGAGGAAAGAAAGGCCATCATTATCTCACCTTCGTTGGTGGTGGTGCAGATGTGATGCAGAAGGGTCATAATAAGGTCCAGATCTACATATTCATCATCAAAGCTGTGGTGGTACAGCTCGAGCAGCTCCTGGTCCTCTAAACTCAGCTCTCCACTGGCACACTGCACCAGAGCACTTTCATCTGTCTGATTTACTCTTCCAAGAGGGCTGGAATAAGAAGCGGAATGAGAAACTCATTCACTGTTTCTATTGTGAATAACTGAATGCAACAGAAAGAGAAATCTTACATGGATGACCGGAGTAGATCCACTGCATCCATCTGGTTAAAGTGCACGGCGAAGTCTAACGCAGACCTGAACACAGAGAAAGAGTCTGGCATTCCAGTGTGCCATGTTGTGCATCTCATGACCATAAAAATGCTACTTACCACCCACTGGACGCCTTTATGTTCATATCAGCCCCCATGCTCAAGAGCTGTCGCATCTGTGCAATCCATCCTCGGCCCGCTGCCACCATTAGAGTGGTGGCACCGGTCTCACTGTGGGCATAATCCACTACATTTGGAAAAATAATCAGAGTAATTCATCTTAAAACTGTAATTGTGTGGAATTAAACATGAAATGTTAAAATGCAAGCTCATACGTACCATTTACATTCTCATGGAGAATTAGATTAAAAATCTGGGTAAATGCTTCTTGATCTTCACCGAGGAAGATGTTGGAAATGCACATGTCCATCTGAGTCATCAGCCACGGCTCAAGAACGTCTGTGCCATTCTCCTGCTGTGTAAAACATACAAAGAAAAGGGTCACCAAATATATCTTAATAATACAGCAAATTTGAACTGTTGCACTTTGATTAGTCTCGTCTACAATGTGTCCGACTGACTGATGTGCACAGGGCACTGCTCTGTGTGTTTGGGCGACTACAGCTTTGTAGTAAGTCGGAGGCAGCCGTATTCAGCCCCTCTGAACGGCTCTCCACTGCTTTACACCACTCTGTCAAAAGCTTCTCTTTAGTTTCTTCTGTAAAAGATCAGACATGAGTTATGAGATTACTGGTTACTGCTGCTGGACTCTATTAGCATCATGTTGCTTATAGCAGTGCTAAAAAGCCTCTGTCCTCTTCCTGCCGTTTTCCAGCACATCAGACTGAATCCCAAATATGTTCCATAAAAACACAGCTATAGAGATAATATAATATGGAACAAATATTAATTACTTTTCTCTTGTTCCTCCTTGTACTTCTTCATGTCTTTCACTTTGTAACCAGTCGTCTTCAGAATATCTTCTAAAAAAAGTTCCTCCACGTCGAACTGCCTTCCTGTGACTGAAATAACAGAAGCACCTGATCACGACCATCTCAACACCACGTTATGTCTTAAAGAAACAGAACAGTGCTCACTGTGGAGGACAGGGCAGGACCCAAAGTACTGAAGAAACAGCTCTGTATCCAGAGCAGCACTGGAGAGGATCAGTTTCAGATTGGGAATCTTCTGAAGCACGTCTCGCATCTTTGTCAGCAGGAAATCTGCCAGGCCGTCACGTTCATGCACTTCATCCTGTAAAGAGAGCAGCGCTTTACCTTTTGGCCACTAGACTAACTATTGCTCACCAGTGGGGCTGCAGCTATCGATTATTACAGTAATCGATTATTCTGTCCATTATTTTGTTCGAATAATCGAGTAATCGTTTGTTATTGTCGTGTCTACTTTGCACATGTTAAGTCCACTCCACCTGCACTGACAGATCCACGTGTTTTGGACATGAAAAACTTAGCTGGGCTCAGGTCGACTCACCTCACGGTTTCTTTTCCACTTGATGTAATGTACGGTTCTGTTTACATGTTGTAGCATCAGTGTGGAGAAGGTGACTTTTAAAATGTAATCCCCTACAGATTACAGATTACATTCCCCAAAATGTAGTTTGTGACATAATCAATTAAATTACTTAAAGTGAGTAACGTAATCTGAATACTTTGGATTACTTGATATTGTCATGATTTTTAAAACTACATAAATGTAGCAACAACTCCTGCAAATTCTTGTTTAGTTTTAGACCTGGATTAGTCCTGGTTTTAGATCTGGTTTAGATCTGGTGTGAGTTCTGGCGCGGTCCACAGAGTGTACGCGACAAGACACAATCCACGCGCAGAGTGCGCCGCGTACGGAAGATGCGGGGTGCGCGGCAAACCGGAGCGTACGGCGCACGAGGAGGTTCTGCTCTTATTACACATCCATGGGCGCCGCCCTGTTGTGTGTACAGTGAAGTGCAGTGGTCGTGTGGAAACTTTACCTCTACCACAAAAGGTTCCGGCCATCGCCGAGCGGATGAAAATAAAACGAAGCATCGAGGAAAAAAAAAAATAATCGATGCATTTTTCTAATCGATTTAATCGATTAACTCGATGAATCGTTTCAGCCCTACTCACCAGTGGTGTTCTCCAAAAAAAAATACAGATACTAATCATTGTATCAAATCAACTCATTATAACGATTACATACTACAGTAATACCTGCTGTTAGTTTGTGTTGCATTACACTAGATATCAATTTTTGTGATCATTATTGTATCAAACTCAATACTGAGACATGAAAAATCAAGTCTGAAATTGTGACAGCTCTGCTCACCACGATCACATGTGTGACTGTTGTCAAACTGGCGTCTCCGGCCATCAAGGTCCTGAGAAATAGTCCACTTGTACAGAAAGTCAAAAGTGTCTTGGGAGAAACCCTAAAAACAGATTGTAATTTTAAAGTTTCATTTTGCATCATAAAAAACTTGAGTTCTGCCGTACTTCTTTTGCCAGAACGCGTGTGCGACCGCGCCTACGCCATCACTGTTCACTCACACTAAAAGGGTCTATTGCTTCATCTGTGTTTACCTGCTCTCCAGTCTGATGTGATAACCAACAGTTTGCCCCACACTCTCTCCTCTTTCTGCTGCTACCCTCTCAGCCACAGCGATGGCGGCCAAGCGCCTGGGCTGTGTGCAAAAGATCCTGCAGGGCTCTCCCCTCCTAGTGCAGTCGTCCAGAAGGAACTGGGGAATCTAGAGGAAAACAAAGAATTAACCTCTTGAGACCCTTTGGCCCCATATGAGGACATTACATTTTTGCCTCTTAGCACCAAGATATTCCATTTTTTTTTTTTTAAACTTTCACCTTTAGCCAACTAAAAACCTCTACAGCAGCCCCCCAAAGTAAAACAAAAAACAGCATGGTAAAGTTTAGATGCAAATTTTATGAATGAAACCAATGTATTTATCTTCATTTGGCATTAAAATTTGACCCATTTTATTGACCACAACATACGAGAGCCTCAGGAAATGTCATGTCCTCGTTTGAAGACATTGGGACTATGTTATATTATTGATTGTACATGTTGTGAGGTAAACTTGGGAATATTTGGATGAGTTGACAGTTGTAAATCGCTGGACAGTTCTGCTGCTGGAGGAAACCGCTGCCTGTCTCCACTTTTTGCACCTCCACTTTTTTTGTAGCGACTGAAAACCACATTTTCACGCCTTTCTCTGTGTTTTTAACTCACTCACTGAACCCAACCCGCTCACGGTCGACCTGCGTCACATTTGGCAGGTGTAGGGCTTGAAATAAACTAATAATTGCGTTTTATTTATACATTTTAATGTTTTTACATTTTTTAACCAGTGGTGTCTATTAGTGTCATACAGAAGACTTACTTAGTAGGTCCTACTTAACCCAAATAACAGGAAGAAATAAAAAATGCACAAAAATGCACCCCGGACAAAAGCTCAGGTCTCAGGAGGTTAAATTGGCTTTGTGTTAGCCAGAGTGGAGGTAGACTTTTATTCAAATAGAGCAAAATATGAACAGAAATGTGGTATTCAGTAACGTTTGGTTTACCTGTGTAGTTTTACCAGAGCCAGTCTCTCCCACCACCAGAATGACACGGTTTTCTGTGATTAGCTGCACAATTTCCTCGCGTCGTTGGTACACTGGCAGAGAGCACCTGAAACTGTCAATATCTGTGGCATTTCTTCTTCCGGGCACCATAGGAATGCCATTGTTTAAACGTCCACTTGCTCTATTTTTGTCACAACCTTCTACAATAATAAGAAAATATAGTAAAAAAAAAAAATGCCATGACTGTGGATTCAAATCAGAGGGGATTTGATGACTTACTAGCTTCAGTGGTCATCCTCAGGCTGCTGTGACTACTGAGCTGAAGGTCTCTGCGCTCTTTGCTGGTGATGGGAAACCTCTGACGTAGGCTCCGAATAAAGTGCAAAGTGTCGTGGGAAAGAGTGAGAGGCATTGTTGGTCGAGGTTTTCCTGAACCCTCAATTTTTCTGATGGTAAGAAATCGATTTGCTCCTTTCCTGAAGTTTCATTTTAAATTCAATATGAACATTTCAAAAACAAGTTGAATTTGAGTACGCGCTCATTTAAATGACAATACTCTCAATATTATATTCTGAACCTACCCCTCGCTTTTGGAAATGTACCCCAAAGACCGGGCTAAGCGGTGAATGAAGGCCCTTTCAGTACCTGACAGCGACGAGGGAAATTCCTTCTCTGTTTATTCAGAGAAAGTTGCACATCATATATCTTTGTCAAAACACTTCCCATAATTACAACCAATTAGTGTGAGTGCATGGGGCAACTTTCACCATAATGTAAAGCTTTATTTCACACCTTTCTGGTCACTGTAGCGAAACCTCTTCATAGAGAGGTTCACAGCAAGCTTCACTTCTTCATCGATGTGAATTTCTTTGAGTCCACTGGACACACGTCCCTTCTTTGGTGTGCTATGGCCTTTCGCCATTGTTCTGGAGGACACACCGGTATGGGACATTCTGGGAAAACAAATAGATGATTTAACACAATTCTATGACGTTGTAAATAACTCAGGGCTCTACACTCACTTTTTTTTTTTCAGGAGCACATGTGCCCCTCAGTCAAAAGTTTTAGGAGCACAGAAAAACAAATGGGGCACAAATAGGTTTTAGTTTTGAACGTTTATTACAGTGCAGAACTTGCGCACACCAACACCAACTTATGTGAATGAATTTTATACAAAAAACACAAAAGAATTATGACGGTACTTTTCCTGCACAATCACTGTGTTTTTAATCAGTCTGTCTCCATTTTATCTGATTAATATTCATTTAGACTTAAAATCAGCCAAACCGTCTGTGCTGCACTGAAACACTCTAACAGACAAGAACATTCACACAGACAGTGGCTCCTCTTTTCTGCATCACTCGAGGAAAAACTCAAACTAAAACACAACACTCCCCACAGTTTGAGAACCTCTTCTTTAAGAGAACTTCCACTGGCACTTTACACAAAACTGCTTCGATGTGAAGAAAGTGGGTAGAATTTTTAAACCTGTATTTTCAAATTCCTGGAGTTGTGACAAACAGATTAATTTGGCATTTTCTTTGGCAAACTTCAGCCCACATATCGCCTGCTCTGTACTGTAGCTCTGCTCTGTGCCGTAGCTCTGCCCTGTGCCGTAGCTCTGCTCTGTGCCGTAGCTCTGCTCTGTGCCGTAGCTCTGCTCTGTGCCGTAGCTCTGCTCTGTGCCGTAGCTCTGCCCTGTGCCGTAGCTCTGCCCTGTGCCGTAGCTCTGCCCTGTGCCGTAGCTCTGCTCTGTGCCGTAGCTCTGCTCTGTGCCGTAGCTCTGCTCTGTGCCGTAGCTCTGCCCTGTGCCGTAGCTCTGCCCTGTGCCGTAGCTCTGCCCTGTGCCGTAGCTCTGCCCTGTGCCGTAGCTCTGCCCTGTGCCGTAGCTCTGCTCTGTGCCGTAGCTCTGCCCTGTGCCGTAGCTCTGCCCTGTGCCGTAGCTCTGCTCTGTGCCGTAGCTCTGCCCTGTGCCGTAGCTCTGCCCTGTGCCGTAGCTCTGCCCTGTGCCGTAGCTCTGCTCTGTGCCGTAGCTTTGCCCTGTGCCGTAGCTCTGCTCTGTGCCGTAGCTCTGCTCTGTGCCGTAGCTCTGCTCTGTGCCGTAGCTCTGCTCTGTGCCGTAGCTCTGCTCTGTGCTGTAGCTCTGCCCTGTGGACACTGACAGAAAATTAGTTTTTTTCACAGGGCAGATGTTTAACCTGCCCTGTGACGCAGGCTGAGGGTGGAGCTGTGGACGAGCGCTGGTGGTGCACAGCGCACAGGTCCCGCACACTGGGACAAGTTTATTGGCGACAGCAGCGGCCGTAATGAAACATGATGCACTCAGTATTCAGACATCGAGTCCGTGACGTGACCGAGTCCAAATGCACTCGAGTCCGAGACAAGACCGAGACAAAGCTCTCGCTTTAGAGGGAAGTCCAGCGGCACAGGGGGGTGTACTGTGAGTGGGACAGGTGTGGGTCCTGCTGTGGTGGGACAGGTGTGGGTCCTGTGGTGGGACAGGTGTGGGTCCTGCTGTGGTGCCGCTCCTCGTTTAAGGGGCGTGGGTGTGTTTTGAAGTGGAGTTTGTTCGTATCAGTGATATCGCCGCACACCCGGAGCTCGTACACTGGGGTTGTGCGCGGTCGGAGGTGTTGTGCTCGGGCTCGGTTCGGTTGCGCTCACACTGGGCGTGTCGCGCTTTAGGGGCTCCAGACTCGGGCAGATTCTGAAGTCCTAGTGTGAGTGCGCCCCAAATGTTTGACACATGTAGAACGTTTAACTCGTCACGTTACGTCTGTGCAGCTCCTTATTGTGCTGCAGAAGCACTCGCACTGATGCGACTGTTTTATTTTCCTCCTTCGCACGACGAAATATTTGCTCGCAAATGCGAGTGAAATGGGCGCGCTGTAGAGCCCTGAAATAACTCACATTTTAGTACATTTCCTAACCACACAAGTCAAGAATATGTAAATTGAATGTTAGTATTTTAATAGGGTACTGTCACCGGACTGGGCTAATCGCTTTCATTATTCTCATTTTATTAACGAACGCTAGAAGCTATAACCCGTGTCCACCGTGTTAGCTAAGCAAAAGACTATATTGACCTAGACATGGCCAACATGCCGGCGAGATCAAGTTGGCGAGGTACAAACACGCCTGAAGTACATGTGTGGAGTGGAAAAGACCTTATTGTAGTTTTAGACTTAGTAGGTTTGTTGCTCCACCGAAGACGGGACCTGACTCTGGACTCTGGTCTGTTCCGATGGGCGCCAACGAAGACTGCACTTCCGGTACAAAATAAAAGCAATATGCCTAAAGACCATAGATATGTGAAGACTGCACTTCCGGTACAAAATAAAAGCAATATGCCTAAAGACCATAGATATGTGAAGACTGCACTTCCGGTACAAAATAAAAGCAATATGCCTAAAGACCATAGATATGTGAAGACTGCACTTCCGGTACAAAATAAAAGCAATATGCCTAAAGACCATAGATATGTGAAGACTGCACTTCCGGTACAAAATAAAAGCAATATGCCTAAAGACCATAGATATGTGAAGACTGCACTTCCGGTACAAAATAAAAGCAATATGCCTAAAGACCATAGATATGTGTTCAGATCTATGCATAAAAACATATGTGTTCAGATACACATATATACATAAAGACCATGGAAGTATTTTTCATACATCATAGACCGATGCTTTATATTTAACACATTAGAAAAAATAACCAACACTCACCCAATCATCAGTCTAGAGTGAAATTTTATTTTGTCGTCTTCACAATAAAATATGAAAAAGTCAGAAAAAATAATAACAAATCTGAACATTAACAGCTTATTTCTCATTTAGATCTGTGATGGGATAAAGTCCATCCATTTCAAGGCAACGACGTTAGTAAAACTAAAAGAAGACAAGAGAACATATAGAAAAAATGATTCATTTATTAAACATGAACAAAAGCTGTCGTAGTTTATACACAGTGCAGCTTTTCTGATTTCTGATACAACACAATCAGAAAACAAATGAAAAAGGAATCTAGCTGTAGGCCAATGTGAAGATAATGGCTGAAACCTTTTGTGGATGTGATTTCGTATTATAAGATGGCAATAATGAATGAATTCATTATTTAGTAAAGACAAACAACCTTTGATGAGTAAAGAATCAAATGTCACCATTTTGTGAGCATGAATGATAAGCACACATCTGAATTTAAAACAGTACAAGCACATGGCCGGTACGTCTGAGCAGCACTTTAAACATTAGGAACATTCTTGGAGAAGAAAACTGCTTAAACTGCAGGTTCATCAACCATAAAGATTTTCTAACAATTCAGCACACAGTGTTTTCCAAAAAACATCATTTTGAGTAAAATAATAATATAAAATCTAATGTACTCTTGTTTTGATCTCATTATCCAAGTAAGCGATGAATTCAGCGCAGAACATGAAAGAAACACCTACTGAGGATCAAGACCAGGTTTAAAATTCTGGAGGTCTGTTCTGCAGAAAATCACTCAATGAATTTTCGTTTAAAACTTTAAACCTGGTAAATTCAGGAACCGTCTTAAAAAGATGGTAAAAGTTGACACAAAGGCTTTGTACTTCACAATGTGCAAGAGGCAGAGTTCAGTTTGTGTGATCAATGATCAAAACACTTCATGATTGCCTCTTTGTCCAATTTGAAGTCGAGGAAAGCGTTTGATGACAGAAGCTGCTCTGAACAGGAAGAGGACTGGTGACCACTGGAGTTTAACTGAGCCATATCTGTCAAAAGAAAACACTGTTTATCCAGTACATTTAGCTTATGCAGATTCTGGCACATTTGTGTTTCAGTCTAAATGATCCATCCACTCATATTCAACAGAAACTTTTATGAGGCTGACAGTGATTGTGCCAACTCCAATGAACACGGACAACTTTTCCTCATTTTTAAACTCCTTGTGTATTTTGGGCTTAAGATGATTCATTCCGTATGAAGTATGCAGCTCTTCCGTTCTCCGTGGTCTCATTGGTCGTCTGGTGCATTTCACTTCTATAACCTGGAGCTGATAGAGCGTCGTAGTGCCACTCATCCATAGACACTCATGTCTGGGTCGGTCTGTCCAGGTAGGTACAGGTTCATTCAGCTTCATATTGTACAGGCCTCAGATCACTGGACCACTGGTCCTTATTTTTCGGTGAGCCGTTTTCATGTGTGTTGCACCTTTCTCAAAGCTTCTCTTGCAATCTTCTGGGCTGAAGTCGTTTGTCTTCTTTCTGAAAGGTTATACAGTGATTATGCTCTGTAACCATTGTTACGACCCAGCTCTGCTAGGGACCGCGGAAGTAACAAAATAACCAAGATGTAAAATGGAATAAATAAGGTAATTTAATTAAAAGGAATGTACAAGGTAAATTAAACAAAACAGGCTAAAATATGTACATAAAAGAACCTAAACTAAGAAAAAGGACAGGATAAAAAGTTGTGCCAAAAACGAGTCACGTGGGCTTACACAAAAAAACAACAACAAGTGACTAAACTAAGGGACGCAAACAAAACTAAATCACAAGTGTCCCAAAGTAAAATCACATAAACCCACAAACAGAATCAAGTGACAAAACAAAAGGCACAAAACCGAACTAAACTAACCAAGTGTCTCAACACACACAAAGTCACGTACCAGTACAAACAAAGTGACTGACAGAAAGAGACACAAACACAAAATGGCAGACTGGCCACAAAGGCCAGCAGCCCTGAACAGGTGAGAGGAATCTTCTTAAATAGGGGGAGGAGGCTGGAGGTGAGGTGGGAGTGGCAGAGGGTTGAAGTTCCCACCAATCAGGGACCAGGGCTCAACCAGCAGGAATTCAAATGACGAAAGAAATTAACGCACACAACACAAATCAAAGAACTGGAGGCCTGGGGCCGTAACACCATAGACTGTATAAAGAAGTGGAATAAGTGAGTGTGATGTCACCCATTGCATTTGGCTCCAGTCAAATGAAGGTCACAGAAGCTAGCAGTTACAAGATTCAAACCAAGTTAGTTTGAAATTCTGATTGCGGGTATATTAGCAATCAAAGAGCCAATCAGGAGTGAGGGTGTTGAAGGGAACACCCCTCCCATCTGCACTGCTGGTTTAGCAGGGCACGGGTGTTTAGCAATGCTGTCAAACAAACTTGTTGCTAATGCTAGCTGAGCAACCTTGGAGAAAGAAGGCATCTGATTTGTCTGTTATTAATGTTCATATCTTGATTTACAGACAAAATAGCGACATAAAAAGACCGGTATCATGTAGGGCAGATTAATATGAACATTTTAAGACCAAAATGACGAGTTCACTGCAGCAGTTATAGAGAGAGGGGCAATGTAATGTGAATTGGAACCAGAGTTGATGGAGCTGGAAGCACGCCCATGCTCACTTCCTAACATGGTGGCTAACGTGTTAGCTATGTCCATTTATATACACAGTCTATATCTATAAGACCCTTTTTTAATGTGACACATTGAATGTCTCAGTAGACAGATTTGACCTGCAGACGGCTAAATCCATGTTCACTGCCCTTCTTCACACAGGGCGAGTCTTGGCTTTTCTTCCCATTGCTTTTTATAGTTTGATTCTACAAAGATAATAGTAATGATACATACTATTATACAGAATTATTATTTTTAATGAGATTATGTCAATTCACTAACCTGATACAGATCATACTGGCCTGTCATTGTCTGCTGTTTATGTTTGGCATTGGCGTCTGCTGAATTCACTTCTGGACCCGTCATGCGACGAGACTTGGGCCTAAAAAACAATCAAGCTTTTATTCATTTGCAGAGGAAATCCAGCATTGTACACTGTATTATAATATGTATAATGCACAGTTTTACCGAGTATTACTGTCCTCATCACTGTCTGGGGACTCGCCTTTGAGTTCACTGATTCGCTCTCGCAGTGGCCGACAAGAAGAAGAGTGAACAAAAATGTTATTTCATTTTATATTTTGCATAAAAAAGCAAATAAGAACCTAATGAATGGAATGGCCATAAAAAATCTATTAGGGGCGAGTCCAAGTTTGGACTTAGGAGTCATGTCGTTTCTGTGGCATGGGAGCTTCTCAACAGGAAACCACTCAATGTTCTAAAACATTACACACAGAAATAATGTGAAATATAGAAGGAACTCTATCATCTATAAAGGCAGATAAAAACACGCACATACCCGGATCTCTTTTCTTGTTTTGGGGTTAAACTTTGTGTCCTTGGATACACCTGGTATAATGGAAAGGCGCACTAACTGCTCAGTGATCTGTCTTTACAGATGCGATTCTTTATATCAAAACCCGTCTCTTCCATCGCCTAAAATACACAGAATGTTATTTACATATTGTGAACTATTTCCTTCAAACTGTGAATTATTTTCTTGTGTTAATATTAAGGAATGATTGAAGGAAACACATAGGTGCTTTGATTCTATTTTAACTTGAACATATGGACCCTATGACAAATGGAGTTTAACCTGTTGACCTTGTGACCCTTGAAGTTGGCTATTCAAAGAAGTGAGATGGCTCTGTAAAGACTTGTGTGTTACCTTATATGGTGAGCTAGAAGCTTAACATATAGGATCTATACATAAACAACAAGGATAGAATAGCAGCTGCATGCATCAACAGGTGGGATAATGTTTGAGTTTAACTATAAAAGAGGTCTCGCAGAAGGAGGCCCTTCAGAGACGAGGAGGGAGGACCCACCATAAAGGCCTGTATCCTGTTGTAGCCGGAATAAAGATCTTTTTGAAACTGCTCCACGCCTTCTACGTTTTTGTTCTGAGGTGTCTTAAAGAACCAGAAGCTTACAGATGGTGACCGCCGACGTGATCAGTGATACGTAATCGTGGAAGTCAGGCCTTATCATCTCTTATCGTCTCTCCGCAAACCCCCTGAGAAGACATCACAGACGAGTACTCCAGAAACGATACGGTATGACAGTAGCCTTTTGTTCTAAAAATCCTGTCAATTGACTTAATGCTAAATTTAAGATGTGGTGAATTTTTGGGGACTTTGTGTAATATTAAGTGATAATTTTAAACTATGTAAATTAGTTAAAGCCGTGTTTTATGCTTTTGCACGTGAGAAAAAAAGGGGAAAGCAGGTTTTTTTAGAAATTTATTTCCGTGTTTTATGCTTTTGCACGTGAGAAAAAGGGGAAAGCAGATTTTATAGTAAATTTATTTATTTTGCGTGTTTATGCTTTTGTCACAAGAGGAAAAGAAAGCAGGTTTTATATAAAAATATAAAAATAAAACAATTTTAATTAAGTTTTTATAAAAATACAGGCCCTACATATACAAATAAAAAAAAAAAAGAAAAAACAGATCTACAATGTAACCCTAGAAAATACTATATGTATTTCTATTAGTGTTTTTAGAAACGAAGGAGCTCCAAGAGATAGAACCTGTGAGTTGCGCAACATAAACATAAGATAACTCCTGCTTAAGTGAGACAGGAGTAGTGAGTCTGGTCAGGAGCCGCTCAGAGACCAGTGGCTGCGTGGTTGTGGTCTTAAATTAGTGCTTAAACGTGCACCTGTCTGGTCTGTGCTGTAGACGCTCGAGATAGTTTTGTACTTTGTGTGCTTATGGTAAGAGCACAAGGGGAAATGGCCTGTTCAGGGTAGCTGGGTGTAAAATGATCATGTTTAAATATTTGTGGCGTTGCAGCACGTGGCTAGGTGAGTGAGCGCTGAGTACTGGTTAGATAGCGGTGGTTACTGGGTTTTGTATGGCTCCTGGTTGGGTGTTTGTTCATGAGGTTAGGTGGAGGTACACATTATTAAGTGTTAGTATAATGAATTAACTAGATAAGAATTTAGAAAACAGTAGTTGTTGTTAAATGATAGTAGAAGGTAGGCTGAAATCAGGTAAAGTGGACAATGCTAAAAATCTAATTTTCATAAATGTATAATGTATATTTCATTCAATTCATTAATAGTCATTTATAAAGACAGTGACAGTATAATGTGTTAAAAAGCTAAAATATATATTGCTATAATATAATGAACAGAGTTATTCTACACATAACATAGTTGTAGAAGTCAACTTGACCAATCACAATCCTTGTTTCATATCCAGTAGACATTCAGCAATAAAACAGCAGACAATTGTTGTGATTGGCCAATAGAATATTTTTTTATATAACAGATAAGCTTGTGTCTTAGTCAACCTGATGTCCCACTCAATCTGACTTTACCCTATGAGTAATTAATTAATTAATGTAAAATAAAACTGTTATTAAGGGAGAATATTAAAATTGTTCAAACTAATTTAATGTTGCCTCTAAATAGATTTCAAATACTATCTAAAGTTAAATTTCTGCTCTTTTTAGAAATCAGCCTAAGGACAGGAAGTGGGAACAGGAGAGAAGCTTTTTGGGATTTAAAACTCTTAGTGACTACAGGTAGATTGCAGGAAATAGACAGTTCATTTAAACAGTGACCCAATCAAATCAAAATAGTATCCAATTTATAATAAATAGTAGCTGAGAGGGTAAATATTAATATACCACAAATGTCCCAATTCACCACATTAAGTCAAGTGATGGAGTTTTGGAATTGCAAGGCACTGGAAGAAGAGGCAGACTCAAGAAGGGCGTAAGAAAATCACACTGCGATTGAAGATATGGTCTAGAAATATGTCAAGAAAAAGATTATACATGGAGGAAAAAAGACAGTCGCCCCAACAGAAGTGCAGTGGAGGAATATTAGTAGTTATTACAAGGAAATAATTAAGCAATATAAACTGAAGTCCACTCAGAAATGCTATAATGAGGAAGATGAACCAATCATAAAGACAGAAGTATGAGAATGAGATGAATATGGCCAAAAAGATGTACCAATGGGCAAAAGAAATGAATGTAAGGCAAGAGACGAGAAATTTGTCCTCCATTTTAGTTCTCAAACAAAAAGAGGAGGGTGTGATTTTAAAGGAGGAGCTTCTGAGAGACACTTTAAGAGAACCTGCTGTGAAAATATATCCAATATATCCAAAGCTTCCAAAGCTTGGAGAAGATAAACTACTACACAAATATTTCACACGCCTAAAGACAGAAATTTCTGGGAAGAATCTGAAAAATCAGAAGAAGATGTTCCCCGACTCAGAGAGTACATTACGATATGCAACAAATCCATCCCCAGAAGATGAAGAATACGGCTATGATGTGTCAAGGAAAGATAATCCTCCTCCATATTCCGGTGTCACCAGTAAAGGTCAGAAATACAGAACACCCCCTGCTCTTCAGATGCTACCAGATCTGGATGTATGTCCAACCCCACAGATAACTCATAAGATAATTGGAGGAGAGTTGGCGTTAAAATCTGTTGAAACACGGCCGAAAGTGAACTAGAAGAAAAATAGAAGCAGTCCAAAACCAAGTGACTATTCTGACTCATATCGTGGAAACGGAGAAAAGATGAGGAAAAGTGATATGGGGAGACACATGAGGAGGCAAGAAATAGACTTTGATCAAGAAGACCATGCAACTGTTTACCCAATAAGAATGGATGGTCAACAAGTAGTATACCAGCCATTTTCACTGAAGGACTGGAGTGCTTTAATGCTCACACTTCCAAGGCTAACTAAAGGTGGTGTCCTATGGATGAGAGCCCTGATAAAACAGACTGCCGGAGATAAATTGTGTTGGGGAGACATACAAGCTGCCATAACCAAAGCTATTGATGAAACAATTGCTGAAAATATCAAAAGAGCTGTGACAGGAAACTAAGGATACAGCTACTAAACAATCACGCTTCTTCATACCTTCCGTGACGCCTAGAGGGAGAACTCAGGACAAGATTTCCATGTATTATCACTGATGAATTATTGTCTATGCAGATGGGAGACAAAGAAGATTATTACAGTTACAAACAACGTGCCACAAATCTGTACCATGATGTCACGGGTGATGCAGTTGAGACAGGGACTGGTATGGCAATCATCTTTCGGTCAGCTTTGCTAAAGCTATGCTCTAAGCCGGTTCAGGAGGCGCCCAAAATGTAATGGGACTGTATAATAAAACGGAAGAAGAATTTCATGCACATAGCAATCATCAAATAAACAAGTGGCAGAAAAATAAGAAGGAGATTAAAGAAAACAAACAAGCGTTGGAACTGGCTGCTATGAAATTGCGATTGCAGAAAAACCACGGTGACCTTAAGGAAAAGAAGATGTGCTGTAGGCTTTAAATATCACTCAATGCTTTGGAATTGACGCTTATCACATCTGCCATCCGGGTGAAGAAAGCTGACCATCCTTCACCACAGGAGCTCCAGGGGAAGAGGAGGACAAAAGGGGAGAAGGGATGAGAAGGAAAAGGAGAGTAGGCTATGTTTTTTTGAAAAATTCTCGATGTGTATTTTGACAATGCTAATTGTTATACTTTCTATTGTTCTAGTGTATTGGTACATTTCACATACCCATAGAAGTAATGAGACTGGCCTCGGACAGCCAACAATCAAAATGATGAGCCACGATGCAACGACTTGACAACAAAAATTACAGGTAAGGAACAAGTAGCGCTGAACAGACAAAAAAGGGACACTAGACACACCCCAAAGATTGTAAAATATTGCTATGAGGGACAAACTTGTAACATACTTTTTGATGTATGTGAAGTGCTAGACTGTATGCTAGATATACCCGCTATAGATCATGTGCTAAATGTACAAATTGTCTGTAAGGATACTTGTCTGTCAAAAACAGATGCCTATGGACACACAGTTATAGAGACTGCCAGAGTTATAACTAGTACTGATGGACAACAAAATGAGGAAGAAAACACTTTTACAACTGATCTACAGCAGAGAATTACCTTAACAAAACACAGAAAGAATGATGGATCCTATCAAGCAGATCTAAAACATTCTAGAGAGCGCAAATCAATTACTCAACGATGTAATCCTTTGATACTATCTATTAAAAATCCAACATTCAATGATTCTGGAATATATTCTATAGGGTTCGAGTGCTCTAAAAGTATTTCTGTACCATGCAATAGAAAAACAAATTTGAATTTTGAAGGCTACATCCAAACAACAATTTTAAAAGCTAATAGACCTGCTCCAGAAAATGATCTAATTTCCTTGACCGAAGCAATAAAAATCGAAACGGGGCTAGAAATGAATGTTAATTATCCCGTTCACCATAGGCCCAGCAAATTCACTAAGCCTTATACAAACTCAATTGCCATATAGAGCTATTTCAAGACATAACTACGTGAACAAGAGGTCGTTGTCAAATCAGTCAAAGCCCAAACCTCATGGATCGTTTAATGAGGACATCTACCTCAGTGCTATTGGTACACCTGTTGGAGTTCCGGAGGAATTTAAAGCACAAAACGTAATTGCAGCTGGGTTTACCTCAGTTTTATTTGCAGGGGTAACTGCTACTAAAAATGTTGTTTGGATAAATTATCTTTATTACAATCAGCAGAGATTTATCAATTATACAATTGAGGCAATAGAAGGCATTGTTGAGCAATTGGGCCCTACGTCGCTCATGGCTTGGCAAAATCGGATCGCCTGACATGTTACTCGCCAAAGAGTCATCAGTATGCAGCATGTTCGAGCAGAATGTTGTACTTACATTCGACAATACTTCCTGATGGAAGTATTATAAAGCTTTGAACAAACTTAAGTTGTTGTCCACAGAATTTGTTAGGAACTCTGGAGTGTCTGAAAACACTTGGTCAAATTGGCTCTACGGAATATTTGGACCTTGACTGATGCCATAATGTCTGTAGTTATTACAATATTAACTGTCATCGCTATATTAGTAGTAATCGGATGTTGCATTATCCCTGCCTTCGATCACTGGTAGAACAATTAATTGCTACTGCCATAACACAGAAAAACTCCTACGCCTCAGATTTTGCTACTCTCTGTAGAGTCTTAAAGTCCCTAGCTATTGATTAAACTGCACCGCTTGACCTTCTGACTTGAAGGAGGTAAAATTCATAATTCTAAGTCCCAGTAAGCGCTCCTTTGTTTCTTATTTTGCTGTCCGAGAGTCATATATTTTCATTTGTGTGTTATATTTGCATGAGTGTGGGGTTGTGTTATAATTGAGAAAAAAACAAACAAACAAAAACATACTTTTATTACTACTTTTACTACTATTACTTTATTATTATTTTTATTTCTTTTACTCATATTATAGGAATTTTATGTGAAGGTAGTGTCTGCTCCTCTGTTTTCATTTCTGTGATCATAAATGATCAAAAGGGGGAAACTGTGAACTATTTCTTCAAACTGTGAATTATTTTTCTTGTGTTAATATTAAGGAATGATTGAAGGAAACACATAGGTGCTTTGATTCTATTTTAACTTGAACATATGGACCCTATGACAAATGGAGTTTAACCTGTTGACCTTGTGACCCTTGAAGTTGGCTATTCAAAGAAGTGAGATGGCTCTGTAAAGACTTGTGTGTTACCTTATATGGTGAGCTAGAAGCTTAACATATAGGATCTATACATAAACAACAAGGATAGAATAGCAGCTGCATGCATCAACAGGTGGGATAATGTTTGAGTTTAACTATAAAAGAGGTCTCGCAGAAGGAGGCCCTTCAGAGACGAGGAGGGAGGACCCACCATAAAGGCCTGTATCCTGTTGTAGCCGGAATAAAGATCTTTTTGAAACTGCTCCACGCCTTCTACGTTTTTGTTCTGAGGTGTCTTAAAGAACCAGAAGCTTACAATATACACACACACATCAGTCTCAATGTGTAAACTACTCAAAGAAATCTCACTTCACGAACTGCACAGTCGTGAGGGGCTTCTTCTTCATTTACTTTACCCTTTGGGAAACCCCAGCCTGACTTCGCCAGATAACCCTGAACAAGCAGCACCAAAGAAACACCATGTCGGCTCTCCAGCAACTGGATTAGAATTAAAGTCAACAGCTCATGTTTGAAGAATTACCCAAAAGCTACAATAGATAAAACATGTTTCTGCATGTGAAAAGTGGCTCACATTTTCGAGTGATTCATCTAGAATAATAGCTCCATATGTCGGGACGCCCATCTTGTATTCTGTCCACTGTTCCAGAACCTTCTGCACATCCTCTCCATCAGGAAGCAGAAAGGGACAGTGTTGGAAAAGTATTGTGCTGTTAAGGTCAATAATTTGCCTGATTTTATAGATAAAAAATACTGGTTTGTAACTACAGTGTCATGATAATAAGATTTTAAAATCAGAATTTCAATACTGTAGGACACATGTGTCAAACATGCGGCCCGGGGGCCAGATTCGGCCCTCCAAGACCTTTAATCTGGCCCTTGGCTGATTTTTCTATTAAAATACTTAAAATTTTCAGATTTTTCTGTTAATTTTCTGCACCGTTTAGCACAGCAGCGTCTCCGGCGTTTCTGTACGTTGCGACTCCCACCAGAGCAGCACAAATGAAGACTTTCCTCTTTCCAAACGCTCTTAAAGGACGATCGTTTTGACTGTCGACCGTGACCCTCATCAGCAAAATGTCAAAAAATGAGAAAAGCAGATGCTGAGTTCAGGATTTCCCGAGAAAAATAGTCTAATTCTTATTTGTTGACAGAGGTGAATGGGAAATCTGTGCTCAGTGTGTTTGGAACAAGTGGCGTTGATCGAGGAATATAATCTTAAACACCACTACGAGACACGGAGAAAAATACGATAACTTGAAGAGAGAACTGAGTTTTCTGATCCGGCCCTTTTGGGATCAAAGTAGGCTGCATACGGCCCCCGGACCAAAATGAGTTTGACACCCCTGCTGTAGGATATCAGCTTTTGCAAAATCTCTTATTCCACAGTGAGGGGCGCCCGGTGTGTTTTGCACGCAGAAGTCCAAATAAAACCAGTGAGCCGGCTCGATCTGGAAGCAAACGCGGATGGCATCGTCCCTCTCCTCGCTTGGAATGTGAAGAATAAAGCGACTGCAAAAGAGAAGAGTTGAAGACCATCAGGGACAAAGCATGAACAATATAAAAAATCACCATCCCTTTTGATGCAGATCGTGAGGGCATTAGTGGCTGAAATTAAGTCATCACTAAAAGTCAGTCATTTCTCTCAGAATGTTCCCTAATGCACTATGAGCACTGCATTCGGTTACAGATGCAAAGAAAACTGAAATACACTGTTATTAATATCAGATGATAAGGTGCGAGTCAGACAGGCAGTAGGCCACAGAGGGCTGTCGCACCATCACAATCACGTGAGATTAAGCCAATATTATGACTGTGAATTCAATATGAAGAAGTATTTGTCCGTTTAGGATTGTAACATATCCATAATCTGTGATATCATCAAAAACAAGTGTGCCAAATAAACCCTTACCTGCAGAGGTCGTCCAATGGCGCGGTAGGGATCTCGACTCTTTTTGTTTCCATGTTCGGCGAAAACATCCCGATATTAAGACGGAGGCCAAAAATACAGCTACTTCCACAACAGATTTCGTCACATTTTGCTCTTCGAGTCCACCAAAACTCAGCTTTCCACAGCCTCAAAAGCGAATATTAAGTGAGTGGTCTCCTCCGAGCGATAAGTTTCTTGTTTTTAGTTTACAGCTTTAGGCGGAAATGAAGCGCACCAATGAAAAGAAAGAGGGCGGGCTTTACGTTCAGCGCGTGGTTTCTATTGGTCAAATCTTGAGTCAATCATCACAGTAATTATGGCAATAAAGGAGAGGTTCTCGCGAGTTTGTATGAGACTCACTCATTTGTATCACTGTCATTAAAACAGATTTAACCTTCTTTTATGGGACTTTTTGTTCTTTGAAATGTGCCTTTTCACACAGTTTATAATCGCCTTAGAACAACAGAAGAGATCATGCTTGTGTCCTCTGCTTTAATGTAAACCTTTCTGCCTGAAATGTTTCACAATAGGGCATTAAACATAAATATTCATATTATTATTAATTATTAATGATTATTCATATGAATAATTATTATTTTTAATTTATTTTAAAATTTAAATGAGGTGGAAAATCCTGCATTCTTATTGTGAATGGGTTTGCCTCTGTGCTTTCCAGTGAGCTGAAACTTTAACTTGACTTGATGGCATCACCTGCTAAATTGTGGATCTTTCTGGGCGAGGCAATAACATCGAGTAGGCGGCACATGCCTTCCTCTACACTGACACAGTGCACCTTTAATAAACAGCCTCAATAACATCGAGTAGGCGGCACATGCCTTCCTCTACACTGACACAGTGCACCTTTAATAAACAGCGACAAAATACCTTATAGTCAGGCAGGCCCGGCCCTCACCATTTTGACACCCGAGGCAAGATTTCAGGTGGCGCCCCTTGGATTGCAAAAAATAGATGTTTCTGAAAAGCTCGTTATATTATTAATTAATATCCTGTATATACTGTATTAGTAGCTTATTATATCATTACAGTGGAACTAAAATAATCAATACGGATCCTAGAGTAAAGAGAAAGAGTTCAGTATTGTTAGTATATCCATATAGTAAAGCTTATTGCATGAGTGCACTGATAGAAAGTTTAACACACAGTAATGTTTAGCTAACCAGGGGTCAAACACAGAACAACAGAACAAGTGGCACCTGGTGAATAATCTAGATCTACAGTGTTGCTATAGACCTTTTTACCTGATGAAGCTCAGGAGGAGGCAGTTACATTATTCGTTTCCGTTATAGCTTTGCCATTCTATCAAAGTCAGTCTGATACTGCTATAAAAAAAAAGTCTCTGCTTCTATAAACTGATGCAGTTAACGCTATTTATTGACTGGCTTATACGACATGCTAATAGTCAATGACTCTCAAATTTAATATTCTTTCTGCAACAGGAAAACAATCATGGCATCATCTTTACTGGAACATTACCTCTGTCTTTGTTGGGTTTTTCCTCCTCATCTTTCCTTTTTTTCCTGCCCTGAGCACCAGACAGTTTGGGACGTTTTGACATAGTCCAACAAGTGATGTTTCAGCTCGCTCCTCGCTCTAGCTACAGGGTTTTTTAAACCTTTATTTACCCAGGAAAGTCCCATTGAGACACTAATCTCTTTTTCAAGGGAGTCCTGCCCTGCACACATCACTTTCACACTAGGCAATGTGGGTGAAGTGTCTTGCCTAAGGACACAACACCAGTTTTTTGTGACTGGCGCCCCCCTGTGGCACCTGGAATTCCCAGTGGTCTCCCATCCAAGTACTAACCAGGCCCGGCCCTGCTGAGCTTCTGAGATCTGACGGGATCAGGCTTTGATGAGCCGGTATGGCCAGCTTGGCTGTTTGAAGCATGTCCAGCAACAACAACAAAACACACGGCCAAACTTCAAAGGGGCAACGCAGGATTTTTAAATGACAAGTTTAACACATAAACTCTTGAACAGTGCAAGGGGCGCCGAATGAGGCGCTGTTTACTGGTTTTATTGCTGATTTACTTTCATTCTGTTCATAGTGACGATGTTTTAGACAGTGGAGGATTTTATCCCCCATCACCGATTTTTGCGCTCGGCGCCCCCTAGTGGAGCGGCGGCGCCCTTAGCATTTGCCTATGTTGCCTAATGGGGGGGCCGGCCCTGACCAGAACGTTAGTGCTGCTCAGTCGTTTCCTTTAAGTTTTCGTCTTTCTTCCCTTGATCGTTGTGGGTAAATTCTTCATGGACAGAATCTGTTCTTTGTTCCTTGTTGGATGAAGATTTGGTGTTGGGGCAGATTTATGAAGCTGCTCAAAAATATGACACACTTTTCCACAGGGATTTTGCCGTAGAAAAGCACTGACTGGACGTTGTGTGACTCGACATCGTGACACTTCCTGCCGTTGTAATAGTCGACTGTTTTGCTAACATAACGTTAAGTGATGATCAAATACCGTCTTAAAGCAAAACACGGGTTTGATTCAGCGGCAGCAACGACGCACCAACAACAAGCCGAGCAGCAAGAAACTGCATTTTTGTCAACATATTTTGGTCTTTTTTTGAAGAATTATTAACTGCGATTAGAATTTTGATTAATCATGGTTAAAGAGTGATTAATCTGATTTTTTTTTTTAAATAATCATTTGACAGCACTGTTTAACGTTTCCAGACACTAATGAGTGAACCAGGCAGAGCGTTTGGTTCGTTAGACTCGTGGCTGTTGTCAGATGGGTTAAAGTGGAGTTAAGCTTCTTCAGTCTGAAGCAAATTGGCGTTTTACGTGGAAGTTGAGAACTTGCCCCCATCACTGCACTAGTTTGTTGCCTTGACAGACTCACTGCCACAGTGAGATCTCCACTGAGGAAACACTGATCTGTGCCGTTTTTTGGCTCCTGACAGAATTCACCTCCTCTAGAAACGACTTTAGCTTCAGACAGGACAGAGTTCAACGTTAAGTCTGTAGAAAAAGGAGAATTCACACTTTGTTTTCTATTCTTTCGCATTACATCAGACTTTACTTGGAAATTATTTTTTATTTTAGTCCTGGTTCGGTCCTGGTTCAGTCTGGGTTCGGTCCTGGTTCAGTCCTGGTTCAGTCCTGGTTCGGTCCTGGTTCAGTCCTGGTTCGGTCCTGGTTCAGTCCGGGTTCGGTCCTGATTCAGTCCGGGTTCGGTCCTGGTTCAGGTTGGACAGGCTGGGGCTGGTGCTCACAGATCTGCGTCTCTCTCTGGAGGTCGAGGAGCAGGAGGGGAGCAGGGTTTGGAGCAGAGTGTGTCTGAACGAGCGGCACATCAGGAAGTACACCAGAGGGTCCAGGCACACGTTCGCCGACGCCAGGATCAGCGTCGCCTCCTTCGCCTGGAACAGCACGAACCTGAGGACACAGACAGCTCAGTGCGCTCGGGCTAGCGTTTAGATCTGTTCTTAGTTTGGGCTCTGAACTCTGAGCCACACACTGTGTAAAGAAGTGGACTGAGGGAGTGACTCGGGTGAGCAGAATTTCACAATAAAAAACTGAGACATCCCCGTTGTTTTGGAGGCTCGAGTGTGAAATTATGGAAAATTGTTCTTCAGAGTCACATTTTGTTTGTGTTTTAGTCATTTTTAAGCAGCTTTTCTCTATTTTACCTAAACAAAGGACACTTTCTGCCTCTTTACTGTTGGCAGGATCAGACTGGTCCAAATTAGGGACATTTCGAGTATTAAACTGGGACAAATCAGTGGTTTTGTATAAATCTGCTGGGACAGGAGACACAGGGGCAGGACTGGGACTGTCCCGGGGAAACAGGGACGTCTGGTCACCCTAGACGTCACCCACAGTCAAATGAAGCTCACTGAGGCCAGTGGTTACAGGAGAGAGTTTGGAGCCGAGTTTTGTATTAGGAATTATAAATAGTCAGATTTTTTTCCAGCACTTTTCCACCTTCAAGGCTCAAAGCGCTTTACAACAAGAACCACACACACAAGTGTCTTGCCCATGGGAACTACAGCAGCGTTCATTTGTGGGAGCTGGAACCGCACCGCCAACCTGCGGGTCAGTGAAAGAACGTCCAAAACAAAGAAAGAACAGCAGTGGGTTTGGCTGGTTTAGTCCTGGTCCAGTCCTGGTCCAGTCCTGGTCCAGTCCTGGTCCAGTCCTGGTCCAGTCCTGGTCCAGTCCTGGTCCAGTCCTGGTCCAGTCCCGTCTTAGTGTTCGTCTGGACAGACCTGGAGTGCAGGCTGAAGCCGGACCAGGGCATCTGGCTTAAAGTGTAGGGCACTCTGCAGAGGTGGTAGGGGACGAAGCACAGGGCGAAGACGAGGAGGAGGCTGAGGATGCTGCGGCCCGACTTCCTGCAGACGGAAGAGTTTGAGCGAACGCGCCGATACGAGCGGTACACATGGACCCCGATGGAGGTGTAACAGGTCACCATGACAACCAGAGTCAGCCAGAATATGCCCACGGAGAAGATGGACGACGCCTGAGGGAGACGGAGGGGTTAGAGATCTCACACAGCACCATGGACAGAGCTTCCTGTGTGTTTGTGACGCCAGAGCTGAAAAAGCTGAACTTTGGCGTCGCATCAACCAATCAGTGACCAATATCACACAACATATATATATATACAACATAACAGTATAAATATATAAACACTAAACAACGCCGAGGAGCCTCCACTGAGGGTTTATGTAATAAATCCACTAAAGCCTCTCTCGACGACGTACACACTCACACACACACACACACACACACTCACACACACACACTCACACACACACACTCTCACACACACACTCACACTCACACACACACACACACACACACACACACACACACACTCACACACACAGACACACACACACACACACACACACTCACACACACACTCTCACACACACACACACACACTCACACACACACACACACACTTGCGTCACTGACAGCATGTCAAACATTTTACAAATGTGGGGAAAACGCACTTCTGAGTTTGTGTTAGAGTCGGCCGGTGTCCACATTTTGATCCCGTTAAACCGTCTCACATTTTCCCGGGTTTACGGTTTTACTGTGACTCATTCAGAATTATTCTGTATCTGCTCCTAAACCTTCAGAAACAGTGTCGCAGCTTTATGTTTGAAGATGAGGCACAAGTTCTGATCAAACCAAACGTTCGATCGCATCAGCATCAGCGCACGAGATGTTTTTATCAGCGCTTATACTGTATGCAAATGAGCTGTATGCAAATGAGCCATTCGCTTTGAAGTTTGGTTTGTGTAAAACATAAACAAATGTGCCAAAGCTGCATTAAACACATTATTACTGAAAGTCTAGAATGAGGAGGAAATGCAGAGCGGTGCAGAGGACCAATCACAGCCCTTATGTCTGCGGCGTTTTGAGGCGTCGTTAGAAAGTTCGGGAGGTGCAGGTCGGACGCTGTAGGAGCCGCACGTCCACACAAACACGTTTGGATCAGAACCAGAAATTGGGCTTTACCGTCTCCTCCGTGAAAGTCTGACTTCCCCTCGGGAACTTTCTCCTCTTCAGCCTCGTCCCCTCTCGACTCTCGGCTTCAGTAAAACGTCTCCATCACAAACTTTTGGGCTCAGCGTCACACACGAAGCGTCAGTCAGGTTTTTTTCTTCTTCCTGCTGCGTGTGGAGGGAAATCTCCGAGCGGAACCACGTCTGAAGAGGAGAGAGAGCGGAGGGAGGAAGTCCTGCTGTGGTTTAGGGCCTGATGCTGATTTTTATGACGGTGATGAAACTGATACCGTGGGACACTGGATTATTGCCCAATCCTAGTTTGTGTGCTGGTGCTAATGCTAACGCTAATGCTAACTTTGCTTCAAACTTTAAATCTAATATAACACAGTTACATTTGTCTTAAGACGACTTAGTTGTTTTTAGTATAGATTATTTCAGTCTGTGGTTTTATTTTTATTATGCTCTAAAATAAGGATTAGCATTAGCATTAGCATTAGCATTAGCTGAGGATCAGACCTGGTGCCAGCGTACGCCCAGCTCTGTCTTCAGCTCCATGCAGCGTCTGGAGTTAGCCTCGTTAGCTTCACGGCTCGTTAGCAGGACATTAGGGAGCGCGCTCAGAAGCATCATGGCCCACGTCCCCACGGCAACGGCGAAGGCGGAGCCAGGACTCTGCAGGAAGTGCACCACAGAGACACGCCCAAAACTGGAGACAAAGGGAGGAGCTTAGTGACATCACATGAATTTACGGTTTATACCTGAGGAGAAACATTTCAGTTACTGTATTTTTCGGGCTATAAGTTGTTTTTTTCATGATTTGAGTGTTTCCTGCGACTTATCCTCAGGTGCAACTTATATATGACATATTTCAGTTCATCCCGAGGCACCGACTGAATATATTAAAGTCCTTTATTGCATCGAGGGACGCAAACGTGTTTGGACCAGCGAGATATAATTTCACATGTTGGTGATTTTCACCCTGAGGCCATGAGGGGGCGCTCTCTGTACCAGCATCTGCTCCGCCTCAGGCTCTTCCTTGTGCACTTCACTTCACCACCTGCAGCACCTCGGGCCTGTTTGCTCAGTTAAATCCAGGTGGAGACTTTTTTGTCCAGTGAATAATCCACTGAATCTGGTCCTTTAGTCGACAGAAGCTGTTTTTTATCAGCGCTTATACTGTATGAAAATGTGGCTCAAAACTTAAACCAATGAGCGCAAACACATTATTACTTACGGTAAATACTGAGCGAGAACCGGAAACGTGTGAAGAGCGGAGGAAGAGAGGAACAATCGAGCAGCAGAAAGAAAGTTTGGAGTGAGAGAAACTTGTGTTTGATGGAGAAAAGTGGAGGAAACTCAAACTGAAGTGAAGAAAACAAAAGCTCATCGCAGCTAAAAGCTGAATTTATCTGGAGCTGGAGGAGTTACTCAGAAGTGACACTGAGGATGAAGAATTCAGTGGATTCAGTGATTTGGAGCGAGATGCAGAGTTCAGTAAACTTATTCTGTTCTGTTGTTTCTGCTCTAGTTTTGTGAAGAACTGTTCATATGTGACGTGAACAAACCCGACACATGTTCAGCCTGTTCTTCTGGTCTGCGGGTGTTTCTATAACTCACCTTTAAGAGGAAACATCTATTCCTGGAGTCTGATTTGATTAAATAAATTTCCCCCGAAAAATGCAACTTTTATATGTTTCTTTCTTCTTCATTGTGCATTTTTTGCATTTTTTGGCTGTCTTATAGTCTGAAAATAAGGTGTAGTCGTCGTACTCACACGTTGGGGTGGGAGGGTCGGACGATCTTGGCGTATCGTTCCAAACTGATGAGACCCATAAACATGACTCCAGTGTACATGGACGAGTAAAACAAGACCGCCACAAACCTGCAAAAAGACCCGGATTAGTCCTGGTTCAGTCCCGGTCCAGTCCAGTCCCGGTACCTGCACATGAGCACGTGCAGCCTCCAGCCTCCCACCCCGAGCCTGGTTTAGACCTGTTATAGACCTGGTTTAGTCCTGGTTCAGTCCCGGTCCAGTCCCGGTCCAGTCCCGGTCCAGTCCCGGTCCAGTCCCGGTCCAGTCCCGGTCCGGTCCAGTCCCGGTACCTGCACATGAGCGCGTGCAGCCTCCAGCCTCCCACCCCGAGCTGGGCCAGGAGCTTGAAGGGGAAGCACAGGAGCATGAGGAGGTCGGCCAGCAGCATGTTCTTCAGATACACCACCAGGGCGGCGTCAGAGGGCACGCGGCAGAACACGCACGAGGCCACGCCGTTCAGGAGCAATCCCACAATGCACAGGGCCAGGTAGAGCGGGGGCAGGACCTGAGGGAACAAACAGATGCTGTTAATTAATTGATACAAAGTGCAAATCAAACTCATACATAATACAACAAAAGGAAATAGGAAAAAGAAACGGAAAAGACAAAAACAAAACCACCAAACAAGAAAAAAAGGCTCGGGGCTTTTAGTATTTAACAAGCTGCCTTCAAATACACCAGGCTCTCAATAAGCTTTTACAGAAATGACATATTTACAACCAACATTTCACATATCATCCAGTTTATAATCACTGTATATATAATCTTACAAAGACACACTCAAAACAAAGACACGATGTGGATCTGGGAGCATTTTACAACCTGACCCGGGAGCTCGGCGCCTCCAGGGTCAGAGACGCTTTTTCCTTCTGTCTACAAGAGAAATGAAATATTCTTCAGAAAGTTCTTCCCAAGTCTGTGGCAGAAGTTCCCATAACTGTTCTGGATTAGTCCTGGTTTAATCCTGGTTTAGACCTGTTATAGGTCTGGTTTAGTCCTGGTTTAGACCTGTTATAGACCTGCTTTAGACATGGTTTAGTCTTGGTTTAGTCTCGTTATAGACCTGGTTTAGTCCTGTTATAGACCTGGTTTAGTCCTGATTTAGTCCTGGTTTACACCTTGAATAGACCTGGTTTGGTCCTGGTTTAGTCCTGGTTTAGACCTGGTTTAGTCCTGGTTTAGACCTGTTATAGGCCTGGTTTAGTCCTGGTTTAGACCTGGTTTAGTCCTGGTTTAGACCTGGTTTAGTCCTGGTTTAGACCTGTTATAGACCGGGTTTAGTCCTGTTATAGACCTGGTTTAGTTCTGGTTTAGACCTGGTCTAGTCCTGATTTAGTCCTGGTTTACACCTTGAATAGACCTGGTTTAGTCCTGGTTTAGACCTGTTATAGGCCTGGTTTAGTCCTGGTTTAGACCTGGTTTAGTCCTGGTTTAGTCCTGGTTTAGACCTGTTATAGACCTGGTTTAGTCCTGGTTTAGTCCTGTTATAGACCGGGTTTAGTCCTGGTTTAGACCTGGTTTAGTCCTGATTTAGTCCTGGTTTACACCTTGAATAGACCTGGTTTAGACCTGGTTTAGTCCTGGTTTAGACCTGGTTTAGTCCTGGTTTAGTCCTGGTTTAGACCTGGTTTAAGTCATCAGGAAAAGTTGTATCTCCAGTAGGAAAAAACAGCAGCAGCTTTTAAGGCCGATTCAACCTTCGCTGGTGCAGCTGAAACTGTTCACGTCACGGTCTGGGAAAAGTGTGGCTCCTCTGTTGGACCTGCTCTTCGTCATCCTGGGGTTTTTATTTCAAGATATGAACATTATGAACTGTTAAAACCTTTGAAAGTGTCAAGTATTTGGCACTCAGCTCGTCATTTGAACTCTGACGGTGTAAAAACTCAAATTATTCTGTCCTCACTGTGGCGTCACTACCAGGGCTGGACTAGAACAAAGAGTCACAGACCAACGTGCTGAAGTCGCCCCAAACTAAACCTGCACAACAACTCTGTCCATCGTTTGTGCTGCAAAAAGTTTTGTTTGTGTGATTCTGGTTCTTCAGATATTTGCAGTTTTATTTTGGTCGATGACGTCGTCCAGAACCTCAGAATGTGAAACAGCCTCAAAACAGGAAGAAAATGATAGAAAACGTTTGTATTTGGTTTGTGCTGTTTTGTGCTGTGACAGTTTCATTTGTGTGAGTTTTGTCAGCTGACGGCGACAAACTCCACAAAACTAGAGAAGAGAAACGACCTGAGGCTGAGGAAAAGTCTGTGTTATTATAAAATATGAACCAAAAGCAAATGACTAAAGACTGAAACAGACTTTTCCACAGCCTCAGGTCGTTTCTCTTCTCTAGTTTTGTGGAGTTTGTCTCCGTCAGCTGAGCAGAAATGACGTCCTGTAATTACCACAGAAATAATAATGAAGAATTTTAGAAATAAACTCACACAAATGAAACTGTCACAGCCATAGACTGTATATATGGGCGGGCTAAGCTAACCCGTTAGCCGCTAACCCGTTAGCCGCCGCGTGCCAAACAGGAAGTGCTCCAGGAGGCTCTTCCGGCTCCTTCTCTCCCTTTCCCCATTGACTCACACTGGGATCTGATCGCTCGTCTCTCTGGACCTGCTGCTGTGGCCTCGTCATTTTGGTCTTAAAATGTTCGTATGAACTCGCTCTCCATGGTCCTGAATTTTTTTTCACTATTTTGTTGGCCAAAAAAAACCCTGTTCATAACACAGAGCCTGGCTCCAGATTCGCTCCTGTAGCCGTGAACATCGTGAGCCTCATTTGAGCGGCGCTGAACGCTGTGGGTGACGTCACACTCACTGAGTCCACTTCTTTTATACAGTCTGTGGTCACAGCACAAAACAGCACAAACCAAATACAAACGTTTTCTATCATTTTCTGATTTCTAAAATTCTGAGGTTCTGGACGACGTCATCGGTCGAAAATAAAACTGCAAATATCTGAAGAACCAGAATCGCACAAACAAAACTTTTTGCAGCACAAACGACTGACTCCATTTTGGGCGTTTTTGTGCATTTTTCTTCTTCCTGTGGGTCTGACCCCAGTTTGACCTGTAAAAGAATCATTAATTTCTCCAAAACTAAAGAAGCACAAATGAAACTTCTGGCAGCACAAACGATGGACAGAGTTTTTGTGCAGGTTTAGTTTGACGGGCGACTTCAGGTCACAGACCAGGTAGAGACTTGTCTTTACTAACGTTTTTCTCCACACTTGTCTCTTTGTAAATTATTTTGTCTGTAAAACCGTAACAAAACACACGAAAATGTGTGTTAACAAATTGTACAAGTAACGTAAATAAAAAATAAATGTCTGCACTCATTCCCTAGCTAAAAACTGGACGGAGCTAATAACAGAAGCTAGCAACAGAAGCTAGCAACAGAAGCTAGCAACAGCTAACATCAACCAACTAATGTCAGTTATGGTTTAGTGTTTAGCACATGTATTAACCTGAAAGAAAACAACACTACAACATTATAACAGGCTGAACTTACAGACAAAGAAGCCCCAGGGCTGAAAACAGGACCGTACGGGTTTCATGCTCGAAATGACCGAGTGCGGCAAAAAACAAACGCTAAACCAAAGGTGTCCACTAGGGGGCGGTAAGCGACTTCAACACAAACAGACATTCTTTAGACTCCACATTAAATATATTAACAGTACAAATACTAAAACAAAACTAAATTCAACACTATCAGTGCCTCTAAATTCACTCTGAGGAGTGTTGGAGGATTCTGCACGTCATGTGACCAGATTAAGGCTCATGTCAGACGGGCGAACGCCTCAGTGCAGTTTGGACTTTAACCACATAAATCCACAACAGCTCCAACTCTGGGACGGGAAATTCTCCTGAGTTTAGATGAACTGCGGCGGTGTCATATCCCAGGGTCTGTGCAGCCACAGAACACAAACGCAGCTCACAAATGAACTGCAAAAAAGGCCTATCAAAAAATAAGGAAACAATACCAAATTTGAGGTAAAAATGCCCTATTTTAAGTGAAATTTTCTGCCAGTTCAGTAAGAAATTTTCACTTACCAAATTTTTTTAAAACAAGATGAAATATGAAGCTTGTTCTGAGCAGAAAACACGAGTTTCAAGTATTTATGGACAGATTTTTCCCCTTATTGGTTTGAGAAGGAAGTGAAAGAGGCTGAACCTGGACTGAGTTAATATAAAAAGTGCTTAGAATAAGTTGTGATATGGAGATAAGATAAATCAGGAGGAATATCTGGAAACAAGTCAAAAACTCTCATCTTATTAAGATCTTTTAAGATGAATCTGCTTAATTCAAGTCACTTTAACTATGCTAGAAAATCTTCATTTGTAGTGTGCAGATTTAAAAAAAAAATTTTTTGTAATTCAAGTTTTTTATTTTATTTTGCTTTTTTAACGTGTAACATAACAGACAGCAGCACATGACTCTGGGCCAAAAGGATGATACAATTTAAGAAATGACCTGTACCTGTATGACGTACATATAGTGAAGAGTGGGACTTAAATACAATACCAAAAAATGTTTTAAAAGAAATACCTAAACCCGACAGTAAAACAGTCCAGATGCAGGTGACAAGCCTCTGTGACTTTCCAAATTCCACTTATTTTAATGATTGGATTTAATTTATTTGAACCTGTCACAAATAATTTCCAGACTAAACCGAGTCTTTGTTTTCCCGATGTACTGACCTCATCTGTGTTTTAGTAAAGCCGTCAAACCCGTCACAGCATTTCAATCAAAAACAGGTGCCCAAGATTTTACAGAAATGTCTGTTTTCATTCGACCGAGCCAATAATTTCTCATCGGAAACTATTTTCATCACATGCTCCATGTGTAAAAGCCTGGAGGAGCCGGGTCCTGCCACACACTGAGAACGACCCGCGGCGTTACTGATTTATCCTGAAGAAACCCGGAATCGTCCTGCCAGTCCAGATGTTTAAATTCTCCCCGTGTCCACTGGAGGGCGCCAGAACGTTTGTCAAACTGTGGGGCGCCTCCTTCAGGCGGGACTGAGGCGCTTCACTTTGTGTTTGTCTCGTTTACATTTTTCTGACGCACTTTTGGGTTTAAATGAACCTGAATTAAAAGATAAACGATGAAGCCGAATTAGACCTGGAATAGTCCTCGATTAGACCTGTTATAGACCTGGTTTAGTCCTGGTTTGGTCCTGGTTTAGTCCTGGTTTAGCCCTCGATTAGACCTGTTATAGTCCTGGTTTAGACCTGTTATAGACCTGGTTTAGTCCTGGTTCAGTTCTGGTTCAGTCCTGGTTCAGTCCTGGTTCAGTCCTGGTTCAGTCCTGGTTCAGTCCTGGTTTAGTCCTGGTTCAGTCCTGGTTCAGTCCTGGTTCAGTCCTGGTTTAGTCCTGGTTTAGTCCTGGTTTAGTCCTGGTTCAGTCCTGGTTCAGTCCTGGTTCAGTCCTGGTTTAGACCTGTTATAGACCTGGTTTAGTCCTGGTTCAGTTCTGGTTCAGTCCTGGTTCAGTCCTGGTTCAGTCCTGGTTCAGTCCTGGTTCAGTCCTGGTTCAGTCCTGGTTTAGTCCTGGTTTAGTCCTGGTTTAGTCCTGGTTCAGTCCTGGTTCAGTCCTGGTTCAGTCCTGGTTTAGTCCTGGTTTAGTCCTGGTTTAGTCCTGGTTTAGACCTGGTTTAGTCCTGGTTTAGTCCTGGTTCAGTCCTGGTTTAGTCCTGGTTTAGTCCTGGTTCAGTCCTGGTTCAGTCCTGGTTTAGTCCTGGTTCAGTCCTGGTTCAGTCCTGGTTCAGTCCTGGTTTAGTCCTGGTTTAGTCCTGGTTCAGTCCTGGTTCAGTCCTGGTTCAGTCCTGGTTTAGTCCTGGTTCAGTCCTGGTTCAGTCCTGGTTCAGTCCTGGTTCAGTCCTGGTTTAGTCCTGGTTTAGTCCTGGTTCAGTCCTGGTTCAGTCCTGGTTCAGTCCTGGTTTAGTCCTGGTTTAGTCCTGGTTTAGTCCTGGTTTAGTCCTGGTTTAGACCTGGTTTAGTCCTGGTTTAGTCCTGGTTCAGTCCTGGTTTAGTCCTGGTTTAGTCCTGGTTCAGTCCTGGTTCAGTCCTGGTTCAGTCCTGGTTTAGTCCTGGTTCAGTCCTGGTACAGTCCTGGTTCAGTCCTGGTTCAGTCCTGGTTCAGTCCTGGTTCAGTCCTGGTTTAGTCCTGGTACAGTCCTGGTTCAGTCCTGGTTTAGTCCTGGTTTAGTCCTGGTTTAGTCCTGGTTCAGTCCTGGTTTAGTCCTGGTTTAGTCCTGGTTCAGTCCTGGTTTAGTCCTGGTTTAGTCCTGGTTTAGTCCTGGTTTAGTCCTGGTTCAGTCCTGGTTTAGTCCTGGTTCAGTCCTGGTTTAGTCCTGGTTTAGTCCTGGTTCAGTCCTGGTTTAGTCCTGGTTTGGTCCTGGTTTAGCCCTCGATTAGACCTGTTATAGTCCTGGTTTAGACCTGTTATAGACCTGGTTTAGTCCTGGTTCAGTTCTGGTTCAGTCCTGGTTCAGTCCTGGTTCAGTCCTGGTTCAGTCCTGGTTTAGTCCTGGTTCAGTCCTGGTTCAGTCCTGGTTCAGTCCTGGTTTAGTCCTGGTTTAGTCCTGGTTTAGTCCTGGTTCAGTCCTGGTTCAGTCCTGGTTCAGTCCTGGTTTAGTCCTGGTTTAGTCCTGGTTTAGTCCTGGTTTAGACCTGGTTTAGTCCTGGTTTAGTCCTGGTTCAGTCCTGGTTTAGTCCTGGTTTAGTCCTGGTTCAGTCCTGGTTCAGTCCTGGTTCAGTCCTGGTTTAGTCCTGGTACAGTCCTGGTTCAGTCCTGGTTCAGTCCTGGTTCAGTCCTGGTTTAGTCCTGGTTCAGTCCTGGTACAGTCCTGGTACAGTCCTGGTTCAGTCCTGGTTCAGTCCTGGTTCAGTCCTGGTTCAGTCCTGGTTTAGTCCTGGTACAGTCCTGGTTCAGTCCTGGTTTAGTCCTGGTTCAGTCCTGGTTTAGTCCTGGTTTAGCCCTCGATTAGACCTGTTATAGTCCTGGTTTAGACCTGTTATAGACCTGGTTTAGTCCTGGTTCAGTTCTGGTTCAGTCCTGGTTCAGTCCTGGTTCAGTCCTGGTTCAGTCCTGGTTTAGTCCTGGTTCAGTCCTGGTTTAGTCCTGGTTTAGTCCTGGTTTAGTCCTGGTTTAGTCCTGGTTCAGTCCTGGTTCAGTCCTGGTTCAGTCCTGGTTTAGTCCTGGTTTAGTCCTGGTTTAGTCCTGGTTTAGACCTGGTTTAGTCCTGGTTTAGTCCTGGTTCAGTCCTGGTTTAGTCCTGGTTTAGTCCTGGTTCAGTCCTGGTTCAGTCCTGGTTCAGTCCTGGTTTAGTCCTGGTTCAGTCCTGGTACAGTCCTGGTTCAGTCCTGGTTCAGTCCTGGTTCAGTCCTGGTTTAGTCCTGGTTCAGTCCTGGTACAGTCCTGGTACAGTCCTGGTTCAGTCCTGGTTCAGTCCTGGTTCAGTCCTGGTTCAGTCCTGGTTTAGTCCTGGTACAGTCCTGGTTCAGTCCTGGTTTAGTCCTGGTTCAGTCCTGGTTTAGTCCTGGTTTAGTCCTGGTTCAGTCCTGGTTTAGTCCTGGTTTAGTCCTGGTTTAGTCCTGGTTTAGTCCTGGTTCAGTCCTGGTTTAGTCCTGGTTTAGTCCTGGTTCAGTCCTGGTTTAGTCCTGGTTCAGTCCTGGTTTAGTCCTGGTTTAGTCCTGGTTTAGTCCTGGTTCAGTCCTGGTTTAGACCTGGTTTAGTCCTGGTTTAGTCCTGGTTTAGTCCTGGTTCAGTCCTGGTTCAGTCCTGGTTTAGTCCTGGTACAGTCCTGGTTCAGTCCTGGTTTAGTCCTGGTTCAGTCCTGGTTTAGTCCTGGTTTAGTCCTGGTTCAGTCCTGGTTTAGTCCTGGTTTAGTCCTGGTTTAGTCCTGGTTTAGTCCTGGTTCAGTCCTGGTTTAGTCCTGGTTTAGTCCTGGTTCAGTCCTGGTTTAGTCCTGGTTTAGTCCTGGTTCAGTCCTGGTTTAGTCCTGGTTTAGTCCTGGTTTAGTCCTGGTTTAGTCCTGGTTCAGTCCTGGTTTAGACCTGGTTTAGTCCTGGTTTAGTCCTGGTTTAGTCCTGGTTCAGTCCTGGTTCAGTCCTGGTTTAGTCCTGGTTCAGTCCTGGTTTAGTCCTGGTTTAGTCCTGGTTCAGTCCTGGTTCAGTCCTGGTTCAGTCCTGGTTCAGTCCTGGTTTAGTCCTGGTTCAGTCCTGGTACAGTCCTGGTTCAGTCCTGGTTCAGTCCTGGTTCAGTCCTGGTTTAGTCCTGGTTCAGTCCTGGTACAGTCCTGGTACAGTCCTGGTTCAGTCCTGGTTCAGTCCTGGTTCAGTCCTGGTTCAGTCCTGGTACAGTCCTGGTTCAGTCCTGGTTTAGTCCTGGTTCAGTCCTGGTTTAGTCCTGGTTTAGTCCTGGTTCAGTCCTGGTTTAGTCCTGGTTTAGTCCTGGTTTAGTCCTGGTTTAGTCCTGGTTCAGTCCTGGTTTAGTCCTGGTTTAGTCCTGGTTCAGTCCTGGTTTAGTCCTGGTTTAGTCCTGGTTCAGTCCTGGTTCAGTCCTGGTTTAGTCCTGGTTTAGTCCTGGTTTAGTCCTGGTTCAGTCCTGGTTTAGACCTGGTTTAGTCCTGGTTTAGTCCTGGTTTAGTCCTGGTTCAGTCCTGGTTCAGTCCTGGTTTAGTCCTGGTACAGTCCTGGTTCAGTCCTGGTTTAGTCCTGGTTCAGTCCTGGTTTAGTCCTGGTTTAGTCCTGGTTCAGTCCTGGTTTAGTCCTGGTTTAGTCCTGGTTTAGTCCTGGTTTAGTCCTGGTTCAGTCCTGGTTTAGTCCTGGTTTAGTCCTGGTTCAGTCCTGGTTTAGTCCTGGTTCAGTCCTGGTTTAGTCCTGGTTTAGTCCTGGTTTAGTCCTGGTTTAGTCCTGGTTCAGTCCTGGTTTAGTCCTGGTTTAGTCCTGGTTTAGTCCTGGTTTAGTCCTGGTTCAGTCCTGGTTTAGTCCTGGTTTAGTCCTGGTTTAGTCCTGGTTCAGTCCTGGTTTAGTCCTGGTTCAGTCCTGGTTCAGTCCTGGTTCAGTCCTGGTTTAGTCCTGGTTCAGTCCTGGTTTAGTCCTGGTTCAGTCCTGGTTTAGTCCTGGTTTAGTCCTGGTTCAGTCCTGGTTTAGTCCTGGTTCAGTCCTGGTTTAGTCCTGGTTCAGTCCTGGTTCAGTCCTGGTTTAGTCCTGGTTTAGTCCTGGTTTAGTCCTGGTTCAGTCCTGGTTTAGACCTGGTTTAGTCCTGGTTTAGTCCTGGTTTAGTCCTGGTTCAGTCCTGGTTCAGTCCTGGTTTAGTCCTGGTACAGTCCTGGTTCAGTCCTGGTTTAGTCCTGGTTCAGTCCTGGTTTAGTCCTGGTTTAGTCCTGGTTCAGTCCTGGTTTAGTCCTGGTTTAGTCCTGGTTTAGTCCTGGTTTAGTCCTGGTTCAGTCCTGGTTTAGTCCTGGTTTAGTCCTGGTTCAGTCCTGGTTCAGTCCTGGTTTAGTCCTGGTTTAGTCCTGGTTCAGTCCTGGTTTAGTCCTGGTTCAGTCCTGGTTCAGTCCTGGTTTAGTCCTGGTTTAGTCCTGGTTTAGTCCGTTACCTCCTCAGTGAAGACGCTCCTGAAGTCTGCGGAGGTCGAGAGGTTTGAGGAGTTCAGCCTTTCCTCCATCTGCCTGAGAGAGGAGAGAGTCAGATGCCCTCCCATGCTCCCGTGTGTCAGATGCCCTCCCATGCCCCTGTGTGTCAGATGCCCTCCCATGCTCCTGTGTGTCAGATGCCCTCCCATGCTCCTGTGTGTCAGATGCCCTCCCATGCTCCTGTGTGTCAGATGCCCTCCCATGCCCCTGTGTGTCAGATGCCCTCCCATGCCCCTGTGTGTCAGATGCCCTCCCATGCCCCTGTGTGTCAGATGCCCTCCCATGCTCCTGTGTGTCAGATGCCCTCCCATGCTCCTGTGTGTCAGATGCCCTCCCATGCTCCTGTGTGTCAGATGCCCTCCCATGCTCCTGTGCTCCTGTGTGTCAGATGCCCTCCCATGCTCCTGTGTGTCAGATGCCCTCCCATGCTCCTGTGTGTCAGATGCCCTCCCATGCTCCTGTGTGTCAGATGCCCTCCCATGCTCCCATGCTCCCGTGTGTCAGATGCCCTCCCATGCTCCTGTGCTCCTGTGTGTCAGATGCCCTCCCATGCTCCTGTGTGTCAGATGCCCTCCCATGCTCCTGTGCTCCTGTGTGTCAGATGCCCTCCCATGCTCCTGTGCTCCTGTGTGTCAGATGCCCTCCCATGCTCCCGTGTGTCAGATGCCCTCCCATGCTCCTGTGTGTCAGATGCCCTCCCATGCTCCCATGCTCCCGTGTGTCAGATGCCCTCCCATGCTCCTGTGCTCCTGTGTGTCAGATGCCCTCCCATGCTCCCGTGTGTCAGATGCCCTCCCATGCTCCCATGCTCCCGTGTGTCAGATGCCCTCCCATGCTCCTGTGCTCCTGTGTGTCAGATGCCCTCCCATGCTCCTGTGCTCCTGTGTGTCAGATGCCCTCCCATGCTCCTGTGCCCCTGTGTGTCAGATGCCCTCCCATGCTCCTGTGCTCCTGTGTGTCAGATGCCCTCCCATGCTCCTGTGCTCCTGTGTGTCAGATGCCCTCCCATGCTCCTGTGCTCCTGTGTGTCAGATGCCCTCCCATGCTCCTGTGCTCCTGTGTGTCAGATGCCCTCCCATGCCCCTGTGTGTCAGATGCCCTCCCATGCTCCTGTGTGTCAGATGCCCTCCCATGCTCCTGTGTGTCAGATGCCCTCCCATGCTCCCATGCCCCTGTGTGTCAGATGCCCTCCCATGCCCCTGTGTGTCAGATGCCCTCCCATGCTCCTGTGTGTCAGATGCCCTCCCATGCTCCTGTGTGTCAGATGCCCTCCCATGCTCCTGTGCTCCTGTGTGTCAGATGCCCTCCCATGCCCCTGTGTGTCAGATGCCCTCCCATGCTCCTGTGCTCCTGTGTGTCAGATGCCCTCCCATGCCCCTGTGTGTCAGATGCCCTCCCATGCTCCTGTGCTCCTGTGTGTCAGATGCCCTCCCATGCTCCTCCTCAAATACTGAGCCAATTTACTTTAAAAAAAAATGACATAAACTCACCGATTGTTGCTGCTCTGTGCTCCTGCTGCAGTCTGGGTTTAGACCTGGTTTAGTCCTGGTTTAGACCTGGTTTAGTCCTGGTTTAGACCTGGTTTAGTCCTGGTTTAGACCTGGTTTAGACCTGGGTTAGTCCTGGTTTAGACCTGGTTTAGTCCTGGTTTAGTCCTGGTTTAGTCCTGGTTTAGACCTGGTTTAGACTTGGTTTAGTCCTGGTTCAGTCCTGGTTCAGTCCTGGTTTAGACCTGGTTTAGACTTGGTTTAGTCCTGGTTCAGTCCTGGTTCAGTCCTGGTTTAGTCCTGGTTCAGTCCTGGTTCAGTCCTGGTTTAGTCCTGGTTCAGTCCTGGTTTAGATGTGGTTCAGTCCTGGTTCAGTCCTGGTTCAGTCCTGGTTCAGTCCTGGTTTAGTCCTGGTTCAGTCCTGGTTCAGTCCTGGTTTAGTCCTGGTTCAGTCCTGGTTTAGTCCTGGTTTAGTCCTGGTTCAGTCCTGGTTTAGTCCTGGTTTAGTCCTGGTTTAGTCCTGGTTCAGTCCTGGTTTAGTCCTGGTTTAGTCCTGGTTTAGACCTGGTTTAGACCTGGTTTAGACTTGGTTTAGTCCTGGTTCAGTCCTGGTTCAGTCCTGGTTTAGACCTGGTTTAGACTTGGTTTAGTCCTGGTTCAGTCCTGGTTCAGTCCTGGTTTAGTCCTGGTTCAGTCCTGGTTCAGTCCTGGTTTAGTCCTGGTTCAGTCCTGGTTTAGATGTGGTTCAGTCCTGGTTCAGTCCTGGTTCAGTCCTGGTTCAGTCCTGGTTTAGTCCTGGTTCAGTCCTGGTTCAGTCCTGGTTTAGTCCTGGTTCAGTCCTGGTTTAGTCCTGGTTTAGTCCTGGTTCAGTCCTGGTTTAGTCCTGGTTTAGTCCTGGTTTAGACCTGGTTTAGTCCTGGTTCAGTCCTGGTTCAGTCCTGGTTCAGTCCTGGTTCAGTCCTGGTTCACAGGTGGAGTGTCTGAGCCGTGTCCTCGTGTCTCTGTACAGAGGATTTCCTGTGAAACTTCAAACAAACTGAGCCTCATTCTGCATCAGAGAAAAACACGCCTCATCCAGCAGGGGGCGCAGCACTTACACCACACACACACACACACACACCTACACTACACACACACACACTCACTCACTCACACACACACACACACACACTCACGCACACACACACACACACACACACTACACACACACACACACACACACACACACACACACACACACACACTCACACTCACACTCACACACACACACACTCACACTCACTCACACACACACACACACACACACTCACACTCACACACACTCACACACACACACACACACTCACACTCACACTCACACACACACACACACTCACACTCACACACACTCACACACACACACACACACACACACACTGACTGAGCCAATCTGGAGCCAGGTCCATATTTGGAAATCCTCCCGCGAGTATCATAGCAACACAAGAGCCAATCATGAGTGAGGAGGTTAAATGTGGCGCCTCCTCCTGGCAGAGCTGATGCATCATATATACGGACTATGGATGTGATACTCTGCACCTGCAGGACACTGGATTTACCTGATTCTGCACAAGAAGAAGAAACTTTGAGCTTTAAAGAGTTTAAGTCACTGATTTATGTTGTTTGTTCTGTTCCGTACGAACAACAACAGAGTCACAATTTAACCAAATTCTCTTTACTTTCTGCTCGTTAAATTCTGCTCGTTCAGATTCTAGTCACATTAGATATTGTGACTGTTTGAGATATTTGGTCATTTTATTTCAGAAATCGTCACTCGGGGGAAAGCGGGAAGGGAACTTACTTAGCAACGACACGAGCTGTCAGTCAAACCTGTCGCTAACGCTAGGGGGAGGGGCCTCGGGGAATGAAGGCGTCTGATTGGTCCGTTATTTATGTTCAGATCTTGATTTAGGAACAAAACAGAGAAATGAAAAGTTCAGGATCCTGTGTGGCGGCTTCAGACGAACAGTTTAAGTCCAGAATGACGAGGCTCAGAGCAGCAGGTACAGACAGAGGGACGAGAAGATCCTGATGTGAAGGAGCCCCAAGAGCCTCCTGGAGCACTTCCTGTTTGGCACGCGGCGGCTAACGGGTTAGCGGCTAACGGGTTAGCTTAGCCCACTTATATATAGGGACTATGCAGCGCGCACACACTTCCTGTCGTCTCACTGAGGCAGAAGAACAAACATCTGCTCCACTGTCTCAGATCAAAGAGTCCGAAATCGTCTGATCCAAAAATGGAGCGTTTATTTTCTAAATGTGACGGTTTTGTTCCGGAGTCGGACGAACGTGTTTTTGTTTCTGACGTTTTCAAAATAAAATAACAGAAACAGGACATCAAAGCTCCGGGATCGCAGGAAACCCGACTCTCCAAACGCTCTGTTCCACTCTGTGATGTCATGAAGTGGTAGTTTTGAAGTGAACAGCTCCCTGAACCAGGACTGAACCAGGACTGAACCAGGACTGAACCAGGACTGAACCAGAACTAAACCAGAACTGAACCAAAACTAAACCAGGACTGAACCAGGACTGAACCAGAACTAAACCAGAACTAAACCAGGACTGAACCAAAACTAAACCAGGACTGAACCAGGACTAAATCAGGACTGAACCAGGACTGAACCAGGACTGAACCAGGACTAAACCAGGACTGAACCAGGACTGGACCAGGACTGAACCAGGACTAGACCAGGACTGAACCAGGACTGAACCAGGACTGAACCAGAACTAAACCAGAACTGAACCAAAACTAAACCAGGACTGAACCAGGACTAAAACAGGACTAAACCAGGACTAAACCAAAACTAAACCAGGACTGAACCAGGACTGAACCAAAACCAAACCAGGACTGAACCAGGACTGAACCAAAACTAAACCAGGACTGAACCAGGACTAAACCAGGACTGAACCAGGACTGAACCAAAACTAAACCAGGACTGAACCAGGACTAAACCAGGACTGAACCAGGACTGAACCAAAACTAAACCAGGACTGAACCAGGACTGAACCAGGACTAAACCAGGACTAAACCAGGACTGAACCAGGACTGAACCAGGACTGAACCAGGACTGAACCAGGACTGAACCAAAACTAAACCAGGACTGAACCAGGACTGAACCAGGACTAAATCAGGACTGAACCAGGACTGAACCAGGACTGAACCAGAACTGAACCAGGACTGAACCAGGACTGAACCAGGACTAAATCAGGACTGAACCAGGACTGAACCAGGACTGAACCAGGACTGAACCAGGACTAAACCAGGACTGAACCAGGACTGGACCAGGACTGAACCAGGACTAGACCAGGACTGAACCAGGACTGAACCAGGACTGAACCAGAACTAAACCAGAACTGAACCAAAACTAAACCAGGACTGAACCAGGACTAAAACAGGACTAAACCAGGACTAAACCAAAACTAAACCAGGACTGAACCAGGACTGAACCAAAACCAAACCAGGACTGAACCAGGACTGAACCAAAACCAAACCAGGACTGAACCAGGACTGAACCAGGACTGAACCAGGACTGAACCAGGACTAAACCAGGACTGAACCAGGACTGAACCAAAACTAAACCAGGACTGAACCAGGACTGAACCAGGACTGAAACAGGACTGAACCAGGACTAAACCAGGACTGAACCAGGACTGAACCAGGACTGAACCAGGACTGAACCAGGACTGAACCAGGACTGAACCAGGACTGAACCAGGACTGAACCAGGACTAAATCAGGACTGAACCAGGACTGAACCAGGACTGAACCAGAACTGAACCAGGACTGAACCAGGACTGAACCAGGACTAAATCAGGACTGAACCAGGACTGAACCAGGACTGAACCAGGACTGAACCAGAACTGAACCAGGACTGAACCAGGACTAAACCAGGACTGAACCAGGACTGGACCAGGACTGAACCAGGACTAGACCAGGACTGAACCAGGACTGAACCAGGACTGAACCAGAACTAAACCAGAACTGAACCAAAACTAAACCAGGACTGAACCAGGACTAAAACAGGACTAAACCAGGACTAAACCAAAACTAAACCAGGACTGAACCAGGACTGAACCAAAACCAAACCAGGACTGAACCAGGACTGAACCAAAACTAAACCAGGACTAAACCAAAACTAAACCAGGACTGAACCAGGACTGAACCAAAACTAAACCAGGACTGAACCAGGACTGAACCAAAACTAAACCAGGACTGAACCAGGACTGAACCAAAACTAAACCAGGACTGAACCAGGACTAAACCAGGACTGAACCAGGACTGAACCAAAACTAAACCAGGACTGAACCAGGACTGAACCAGGACTAAACCAGGACTAAACCAGGACTGAACCAGGACTGAACCAGGACTGAACCAGGACTGAACCAGGACTGAACCAAAACTAAACCAGGACTGAACCAGGACTGAACCAGGACTAAATCAGGACTGAACCAGGACTGAACCAGGACTGAACCAGAACTGAACCAGGACTGAACCAGGACTAAACCAGGACTGAACCAGGACTGGACCAGGACTGAACCAGGACTAGACCAGGACTGAACCAGGACTGAACCAGAACTAAACCAGAACTGAACCAAAACTAAACCAGGACTGAACCAGGACTAAAACAGGACTAAACCAGGACTAAACCAAAACTAAACCAGGACTGAACCAGGACTAAACCAGGACTAAACCAGGACTGAACCAGGACTGAATCAAAACCAAACCAGGACTGAACCAGGACTGAACCAAAACTAAACCAGGACTAAACCAAAACTAAACCAGGACTGAACCAGGACTGAACCAAAACTAAACCATGACTGAACCAAAACTAAACCAGGACTGAACCAGGACTGAACCAAAACCAAACCAGGACTGAACCAGGACTAAACCAGGACTGAACCAGGACTGAACCAAAACTAAACCAGGACTGAACCAGGACTAAACCAGGACTGAACCAGGACTGAACCAAAACTAAACCAGGACTGAACCAGGACTGAACCAGGACTAAACCAGGACTAAACCAGGACTGAACCAGGACTGAACCAGGACTGAACCAGGACTGAACCAGGACTGAACCAAAACTAAACCAGGACTGAACCAGGACTGAACCAGGACTAAATCAGGACTGAACCAGGACTGAACCAGGACTGAACCAGAACTGAACCAGGACTGAACCAGGACTAAACCAGGACTGAACCAGGACTGGACCAGGACTGAACCAGGACTAGACCAGGACTGAACCAGGACTGAACCAGAACTAAACCAGAACTGAACCAAAACTAAACCAGGACTGAACCAGGACTAAAACAGGACTAAACCAGGACTAAACCAAAACTAAACCAGGACTGAACCAGGACTAAACCAGGACTGAACCAGGACTGAATCAAAACCAAACCAGGACTGAACCAGGACTGAACCAAAACTAAACCAGGACTAAACCAAAACTAAACCAGGACTGAACCAGGACTGAACCAGGACTGAACCAGGACTGAACCAGGACTGAACCAGGACTGAACCAAAACTAAACCAGGACTAAACCAAAACTAAACCAGGACTGAACCAGGACTGAACCAGGACTGAACCTGGACTAAACCAGGACTGAACCAGGACTGAATCCTACTAAAATCCAAACAGAATTCTCACTGCAGCCGCTCTCGTCTCCACAGACCTGACCTGGAGCTTGGCCCGGTTTGACATATTTAATGCTGTACTGTGGAACTTTCTGGACTAAAGCCCTCAGATCTCCGTGGAGACGAGCAGAAGGTGACAGGGTGCAGCTTTACGGGTCGGGTCTGTCCCTGTGTTGTCCCCGTTGCCATGGAGATAATGAGACGTCCTAATGACTCTGAGCTGTTTAAACTGTGACTAATGACACTGACGTCACCTCCTCCTCCTAACCTCACCTCCTCCTCCTAACCTAACCTCCTCCTAACCTTACCTCCTCCTCCTAACCTCACCTCCTCCTCCTAACCTAACCTCCTCCTAACCTTACCTCCTCCTCCTCACCTCACCTCCTCCTCCTCACCTCACCTCCTCCTAACCTCACCTCCTCCTCCTCACCTCCTCCTCACCTCGCCTCCTCCTAACCTCACCTCCTCCTCCTCACCTCCTCCTAACCTCACCTCCTCCTAACCTCACCTCCTCCTCCTAACCTCACCTCCTCCTCCTAACCTCACCTCCTCCTAACCTCACCTCCTCCTCCTAACCTCACCTCCTCCTAACCTCACCTCCTCCTCCTAACCCCACCTCCTCCTCCTAACCTCACCTCCTCCTAACCTCACCTCCTCCTCCTAACCCCACCTCCTCCTCCTAACCTCACCTCCTCCTAACCTCACCTCCTCCTCCTCACCTCACCTCCTCCTAACCTCACCTCCTCCTCCTAACCTCACCTCCTCCTCCTAACCCCACCTCCTCCTAACCTCACCTCCTCCTCCTAACCTCACCTCCTCCTCCTAACCTAACCTCCTCCTCCTAACCTCACCTCCTCCTCCTCACCTCCTCCTCCTAACCCCACCTCCTCCTAACCTCACCTCCTCCTAACCTCACCTCCTCCTCCTCACCTCCTCCTAACCTCACCTCCTCCTAACCTCACCTCCTCCTCCTAACCCCACCTCCTCCTAACCTCACCTCCTCCTCCTAACCTCACCTCCTCCTCCTAACCTAATCTCCTCCTCCTAACCTCACCTCCTCCTCCTAACCCCACCTCCTCCTAACCTCACCTCCTCCTAACCTCACCTCCTCCTCCTCCTCACCTCCTCCTCCTAACCCCACCTCCTCCTAACCTCACCTCCTCCTCCTAACCTCACCTCCTCCTAACCTCACCTCCTAACCTAACCTCCTCCTCCTAACCTCACCTCCTCCTCACCTCACCTCCTCCTCCTAACCTTCTCCTAACCTCACCTCCTCCTAACCTCCTCCTCCTAACCTCACCTCCTCCTCACCTCACCTCCTCCTCCTAACCTGACCTCCTCCTCACCTCCTCCTAACCTCCTCCTCCTAACCTCCTCCTCCTAACCTCCTCCTCCTCACCTCACCTCCTCCTAACCTCACCTCCTCCTAACCTCACCTCCTCCTCACCTCACCTCCTCCTCCTAACCCCACCTCCTCCTCCTAACCTCACCTCCTCCTAACCTCACCTCCTCCTCCTCACCCCACCTCCTCCTCCTAACCTCACCTCCTCCTAACCTCCTCCTCCTCCTCACCTCCTCCTCCTAACCTCACCTCCTCCTCACCTCACCTCCTCCTCCTAACCCCACCTCCTCCTCCTAACCTCACCTCCTCCTAACCTCACCTCCTCCTCCTCACCTCACCTCCTCCTCCTAACCCCACCTCCTCCTCCTAACCCCACCTCCTCCTCCTCACCTCACCTCCTCCTCCTAACCTCACCTCCTCCTCACCTCGCCTCCTCCTCACCTCACCTCCTCCTCACCTCACCTCCTCCTCACCTCACCTCCTCCTCCTAACCCCACCTCCTCCTCCTAACCTCACCTCCTCCTAACCTCACCTCCTCCTCCTCCTCACCTCCTCCTAACCCCACCTCCTCCTCACCTCCTCCTCCTAACCTCCTCCTAACCTCACCTCCTCCTAACCTCACCTCCTCCTCCTAACCTCACCTCCTCCTCCTAACCTCCTCCTAACCTCACCTCCTCCTCCTAACCCGACCTCCTCCTCACCTCCTCCTCCTAACCTCACCTCCTCCTCCTAACACCTCCTCCTCACCTCCTCCTCCTAACCTCACCTCCTCCTCACCTCCTCCTCCTACTAACCTCACCTCCTCCTAACCTCACCTCCTCCTCACCTCCTCCTAACCTCACCTCCTCCTCCTAACCCCACCTCCTCCTAACCTCACCTCCTCCTCCTAACCTCACCTCCTCCTCCTAACCTCCTCCTAACCTCACCTCCTCCTCACCTCACCTCCTCCTCACCTCCTCCTCCTAACCTCCTCCTCACCCCCCCTCCTCCTAACCTCACCTCCTCCTCCTAACCTCACCTCCTCCTCCTAACCCCACCTCCTCCTAACCTCACCTCACCTCCTCCTAACCTCACCTCCTCCTCCTAACCTCACCTCCTCCTCCTAACCTCACCTCCTCCTCCTAACCCCACCTCCTCCTAACCTCACCTCCTCCTCCTAACCTCACCTCCTCCTCCTAACCTCACCTCCTCCTCCTCCTCACCTCCTCCTCCTAACCCCACCTCCTCCTAACCTCACCTCCTCCTCCTAACCTCACCTCCTCCTAACCTCACCTCCTCCTAACCTCACCTCCTTCTCACCTCACCTCCTCCTAACCTCACCTCCTCCTAACCTCACCTCCTCCTCCTAACCTCACCTCCTCCTCCTAACCTCCTCTTCCTAACCTCCTCCTCACCTCCTCCTCCTAACCTCCTCCTCAACTCACCTCCTCCTCCTACCCTTACCTCCTAACCTCCTCCTCCTAACCTCACCTCCTCCTCCTAACCTCACCTCCTCCTCCTCACCTCCTCCTAACCTCACCTCCTCCTCCTCACCTCCTCCTCCTCACCTCACCACCTCCTCCTCACCTCCTCCTAACCTCACCTCCTCCTCCTCACCTCCTTGTAGCTGTGACACTTCAGACTCTGTGTTTTTGGGAAGGTCACCAGAACGAGAGGTCAGAGATCAGATGACTTCAGCAGTGACTCAGACCTGAACCAGGACTGAACCAGGACTGAACCAAGACTGAACCAGGACTGAACCAAGACTGAACCAGGACTGAACCAGGACTGAACCAGGACTGAACCAGGACTGAACCAGGACTGAACCAGGACTGAACCAGGACTGAACCAGGACTAAACCAGGACTGAACCAGGACTAAACCAGGACTGAACCAAGACTAAACCAGGACTAAACCAGGACTGAACCAGGACTGAACCAGGACTGAACCAGGACTGAACCAGGACTGAACCAAGACTAAACCAAGACTGAACCAGGACTGAACCAGGACTGAACCAAGACTGAACCAGGACTGAACCAGGACTGAACCAGGACTGAACCAGGACTGAACCAGGACTGAACCAAGACTAAACCAAGACTGAACCAGGACTGAACCAGGACTGAACCAAGACTAAACCAAGACTGAACCAGGACTGAACCAAGACTGAACCAGGACTGAACCAAGACCTGAACTGAACCAGGACTGAACCAGGACTGAACCAAGACTGAACCAGGACTGAACCAGGACTAAACCAAGACTGAACCAGGACTGAACCAGGACTAAACCAAGACTGAACCAGGACTGAATCAGGACTGAACCAGGACTGAACCAAGACTGAACCAGGACTGAACCAGGACTGAACCAAGACCTGAACTGAACCAGGACTGAACCAGGACTGAACCAAGACTAAACCAAGACTGAACCAGGACTGAACCAGGACTGAACCAGGACTGAACCAGGACTGAACCAGGACTGAACCAAGACTAAACCAAGACTGAACCAGGACTGAACCAGGACTAAACCAGGACTGAACCAGGACTGAATCAGGACTGAACCAAGACTGAACCAGGACTGAACCAGGACTGAACCAAGACTAAACCAAGACTGAACCAGGACTGAACCAAGACTGAACCAGGACTGAACCAAGACCTGAACTGAACCAGGACTGAACCAGGACTGAACCAAGACTGAACCAGGACTGAACCAGGACTGAACCAAGACTGAACCAGGACTGAACCAGGACTGAACCAAGACTGAACCAGGACTGAACCAGGACTGAACCAGGACTGAACCAAGACTGAACCAGGACTGAACCAGGACTGAACCAAGACCTGAACTGAACCAGGACTGAACCAGGACTGAACCAAGACTGAACCAGGACTGAACCAGGACTGAACCAAGACCTGAACTGAACCAAGACTGAACCAGGACTGAACCAGGACTAAACCAAGACTGAACCAGGACTGAACCAGGACTGAACCAAGACTGAACCAGGACTAAACCAGGACTGAACCAGGACTGAACCAGGACTAAACCAAGACTGAACCAGGACTGAACCAGGACTGAACCAAGACCTGAACTGAACCAAGACTGAACCAGGACTGAACCAGGACTAAACCAAGACTGAACCAGGACTGAACCAGGACTGAACCGGGACTGAACCAAGACCTGAACCGGGACTGAACCGGGACTGAACCGGGACTGAACCGGGACTGAACCGGGACTGAACCAAGACCTGAACCGGGACTGAACCAGGAATGAACCAGGAGTAAACCAGGTCTAAACCAGGACTGAACTAGGACTAAACCAGGTCTAAACCAGGTCTGGGGTTTAAAGTGTCAATGAAAAGGTAGGAAAAAAATGGGGAATTCTGATTGGACGAGATCGGCTACAAAACCTGCGGGATCCGAGGCTCCGGCCGAGACGAGACCGGAGACGGAGACGGAAAGGTAAGACTCTGAGCTGCTACATTTCATTTAGATATTTAAAACTGCACTGTGGAACTTTTCCTGCCTTGAATTGTATATAAAACCTTCTCGCCTGTTTGTCTCCATGGCGACGTGATTTCCTCGCCCATATTTGGCATTGAACACTTCCATTGTCCACATTTTAAATTTTGTGTTTTAGACTTAGTGGTCTCGCCTCTCCACAGATCTCGCCCGTAACCTAACCCCAGTGCCGCGCTGTGGGACATTTCAGGCCACGAATCGCCTCGCTATGGAGACCCACAGCCAGAAATGTGACGCAATGCGGCTTTAAAACGATCTGAACGTTACATTTCAAACCTCAGCGGGATTTCTCGGGCTGGAGGCTCAATATTTGGGTTTAGGTCAAGTTCTGACGCCGTTTCCTCATCACAAACAGAGTCGTGTTTTCTTTGTTTATTTCATTCGTAAAGTATAAAAAAGACATTAACCGTGTCACAATATCAAACACAAAAGAAGGAAAAGGAGCAGAAAGGAGAGTCGTCTTATGTTTTCTACGTTTCTGCTTCGTTTGTGCTGTAAAAAGTTTCGTTTGTGCTTCTTTAGTTTTGGAGAAAATAATGATTCTTTTACAGGTCAAACTGGGGTCAGACCCACAGGAAGAAGAAAAATGCTCGAAAACGCCCAAAATGGAGTCAAATGTTTCTGCTTCGTTTGTGCCGCAAAAAGTTTCATTTGTGTGATTCTGGTTCTTCAGATATTTGCAGTTTTATTTTGGTCGATGACGTCGTCCAGAACCTCAGAATGTGAAACAGCCTCAGAACAGGAAGAAAATGATGTCAAACGTTTGTATTTGGTTTGTGCTGTTTTGTGCTGTGACAGTTTCATTTGTGTGAGTTTATTTCTAAAATTCTTCATTATTATTTCTGTGGTAATTACAGGACGTCATTTCTGCTCAGCTGACGGAGACAAACTCCACAAAACTAGTGAAGAGAAACGACCTGAGGCTGAGGAAAAGTCTGTGTTATTATAAAATCTGAATCAAAAGCAAAAGACTAAAGACTGAGACAGACTTTTCCTCAGCCTCAGGTCGTTTCTCTTCACTAGTTTTGTGGAGTTTGTCGCCGTCAGCTGAGCAGAAATTATGTCCTATAATTACCACAGAAATAATCCGGCCCTGTTTGCCTTGGGTGACCCGACCAGGGGCATAAAGCCCCCAACAACATAGCTCCTGGGATCATTCGGGCACTCAAACCCCTCCACCACGTTAAGGTGGCGGTTGTTATATGTTATTAAATGTGTAAAAAAAAGATGGTTTGATCAGTTTGAGAGAAGAACTCTGCTTAAATCTGCAGGTTTGAGCGTTAAACATGTGAGAATGAAACAAAACACGACTCCAGATCCGTTTGTGACGAGGAAACGACATAATATAGGTCCTTTAAATTTGATTGAAGTACAAATTCACCATGGAAACGACAGAAACAGTGAGGAGGCGTGTTTTTCTCTCTAAAAACATCCAAAATGACACGCGCTCTCGTTTCAGTGTGCGCTTCGGCCAAAGGTTCCGTGGTGCGTCTTTAACGCCTCTTTTCTCCGCCAGATGCAGATCCACGCGCTGCTCTTGGGCCTGACCTGCCTTGTGCTGCTGCAGAGCGGCCACGCCCACAGTCTGCAGGTACAGAGGCTGAGGGTTCAACTCCCGACGATACGATGTGCACGTAAACCAGGACTAAACCAGGACTAAACCAGGACTAAAGCAGGACTAAACCAGGACTAAACCAGGACTAAACCAGGACTAAAGCAGGACTAAACCAGGACTAAACCAGGACTAAACCAGGACTAAACCAGGACTAAACCAGGACTAAAGCAGGACTAAACCAGGACTAAACCAGGACTAAAACAGGACTGAACCAGGACTGAACCAGGACTAAAACAGGACTGAACCAGGACTAAACCAGGACTAAACCAGGACTAAACCAGGACTAAACCAGGACTGAACCAGGACTAAAACAGGACTGAACCAGGACTAAAACAGGACTAAAGCAGGACTAAAACAGGACTAAACCAGGACTAAAGCAGGACTAAACCAGGACTAAAGCAGGACTGAACCAGGACTGAACCAGGACTAAAACAGGACTGAACCAGGACTAAACCAGGACTAAAGCAGGACTAAAACAGGACTAAACCAGGACTAAAGCAGGACTAAACCAGGACTAAAACAGGACTGAACCAGGACTAAAGCAGGACTAAACCAGGACTAAAACAGGACTGAACCAGGACTAAAACAGGACTGAACCAGGACTAAAACAGGACTGAACCAGGACTGAACCAGGACTAAACCAGGACTAAAACAGGACTGAACCAGGACTGAACCAGGACTAAAACAGGACTGAACCAGGACTAAACCAGGACTAAAACAGGACTGAACCAGGACTGAACCAGGACTAAAACAGGACTAAAACAGGATTGAACCAGGACTGAACCAGAAATGAACCAGGACTAAAGCAGGACTAAACCAGGACTAAAGATGGACTAAAGCAGGACTAAAGCTGGACTAAAGCGCGACTAAACCAGGACTGAACCAGGACTAAACCAGGACTAAAGCACGACTAAAGAAGGACTAAAACAGAACTAAAGCTGGACTAAAGCAGGATTAAAGCAGGACTAAAGGAGGACAAAAGTAGGACTAAAGAAGGACTAAAACAGGACTAAAGCAGGACTAAACCAGGACTAAAGATGGACTAAAGCAGGACTAAAGCTGGACTAAAGCACGACTAAACCAGGACTGAACCAGGACTAAACCAGGACTAAAGCAGGACTAAAGCAGGACTAAACCAGGACTAAACCAGGACTAAACCAGGACTAAAACAGGACTAAACCAGGACTAAACCAGGACTAAACCAGGACTAAACCAGGACTAAAGCAGGACTAAACCAGGACTGAACCAGGACTGAACCAGGACTGAACCAGGACTAAACCAGGACTAAAACAGGACTGAACCAGGACTGAACCAGGACTAAACCAGGACTAAAACAGGACTGAACCAGGACTGAACCAGGACTAAAACAGGACTGAACCAGGACTAAACCAGGACTAAAACAGGACTGAACCAGGACTGAACCAGGACTAAAACAGGACTAAAGCAGGACTAAAACAGGACTAAACCAGGACTAAAGCAGGACTAAACCAGGACTAAAGCAGGACTGAACCAGGACTGAACCAGGACTAAAACAGGACTGAACCAGGACTAAACCAGGACTAAAGCAGGACTAAAACAGGACTAAACCAGGACTAAAGCAGGACTAAACCAGGACTAAAACAGGACTGAACCAGGACTAAAACAGGACTGAACCAGGACTAAAACAGGACTGAACCAGGACTGAACCAGGACTAAAACAGGACTGAACCAGGACTAAACCAGGACTAAAACAGGACTGAACCAGGACTGAACCAGGACTAAAACAGGACTAAAACAGGATTGAACCAGGACTGAACCAGAAATGAACCAGGACTAAAGCAGGACTAAACCAGGACTAAAGATGGACTAAAGCAGGACTAAAGCTGGACTAAAGCGCGACTAAACCAGGACTGAACCAGGACTAAACCAGGACTAAAGCACGACTAAAGAAGGACTAAAACAGAACTAAAGCTGGACTAAAGCAGGATTAAAGCAGGACTAAAGGAGGACAAAAGTAGGACTAAAGAAGGACTAAAACAGGACTAAAGCAGGACTAAACCAGGACTAAAGATGGACTAAAGCAGGACTAAAGCTGGACTAAAGCACGACTAAACCAGGACTGAACCAGGACTAAACCAGGACTAAAGCAGGACTAAAGCAGGACTAAACCAGGACTAAACCAGGACTAAACCAGGACTAAAACAGGACTAAACCAGGACTAAACCAGGACTAAACCAGGACTAAAGCAGGACTAAACCAGGACTAAACCAGGACTAAACCAGGACTAAAGCAGGACTAAAACAGGACTAAAGCAGGATTGAACCAGGACTGAACCAGGACTAAACCAGGACTAAAGCAGGACTAAAACAGGACTAAACCAGGACTGAACCAGGACTAAACCAGGACTAAAGCAGGACTAAAACAGGACTAAACCAGGACTGAACCAGGACTAAACCAGGACTAAACCAGGACTAAAGCAGGACTAAAGCAGGACTAAACCAGGACTAAACCAGGACTAAAGCAGGACTAAAACAGGACTAAAGCAGGATTGAACCAGGACTGAACCAGGACTGAACCAGGACTAAACCAGGACTAAAGCAGGACTGAACCAGGACTGAACCAGGACTGAACCAGGACTAAAGTAAGACTAAAACTAAACTACAGCAGAATAAACCTGGACCAAACCAGAGCTAAACCAGGACTGAATCAGGACTGAACCAGGACCGAACTGGTAAAGAGGTTGTGGGTTCGACTTCTGGCTCAGTAGCTGATTCCTGCTGAGGTGAGACACTCGGAGCCAAAGCCAAACATTTTCAGCTGTATCACATGATGCTCTCACAGCCCCGGTGCATGCTGGGAGATCAGGTGTCAAACACATAAACAGAAAAGGCTCTGGCTCGGGACCAGGATCCTGGACCCGGACCGTTCTGATCCCAGTCCCTCCACCAAAGCCTGGAACGGGATCGAGACTCAAACACACAAGACGCCTCCAAAGCTCTGGTTCATTCACAACCAAATCTGCTTTTACCGAGATAAATAAGAGTTTGGAGCTTCTGTTTGTGCAGATCTCGGACACGTTAAGCCCCGGGAGGGTCAGGTCTGAGTCAAACTGAAAGCTGCACCGTGGAACATTTCAGGTGGATTCTTCTGTGTGTCTGGAGCTGTGTCTGCGCTGTGGGAGGTTCCTGTTCCTGCGGCGCCCGGTGTTTACATGTGGAGGAGCCTGGTCACATGACCGGTCACATGACAGACAGGAAGTCAGGGCCCCGCTGTGGCCAATCAAAACACTGGGACCTCAGAGGCCAGAGGAAGAACGCTGCAGAAAAGCTCGGCTAAAATCGAAGATCTAAACACTTAAATCTATCAGAAAATGACGTAAAAGTAGAGAAATGATCTGTTCATGCAGCGAGATCATTTTACTGGACAAATTCTCTTTAAATAAACTCCTCTTAACGAGAATGAAGCGACTCAGAACGAGTAAGGAAAAAATAAATCTGAAAAACAAGAGGAATGACCTGAAGTTTTAAAATCTTGGCCACATCAGAGAAATCTGGGCCAAACATGCAGAGGGTGGCGGCACGGTGGCTGAGTGGCAACACTCAGGCCTCACAGCAAGAAGGTTGTGGGTTCGATCTCCGGGTCGCCCGGGCCTTTCTGTGTGGAGTTTGCATGTCCCGTGTCTGGATGGGTTTCCTCCGGTTTCCCCCATCAACCCAAAACTATGAACTAACATCAAGGACCATGTTGTCCACCCTCCTGTGGGCTCACCACCTGCAGAGGGGTTCATAGGGGGGGTCAGGTGCTATGAGGATTGGGCAGCAAACTGCCCCCGCGACCCAGCTGGATTAAGCGGGAGAAGATGGATGGATGCAGAGGGTTTGTGCATCTGCGGGGGAAAGATGATTTCTCTCAAATGGATTAAATGGAAATATAGATTTTTCTCGTGACTCTTCAGCCAACTAGGTTAAAGTATTTAAACATCCTGATCCCGATTTCTTTCAGCAAGAGCCGCTCCAGATCAATGCGGTGTAGAATCAGGAGCCGTTTTCAGGCCAGAACGGGGCCGGTTCCTGCGGCAGCTCCACTGGAACCAAAGTTCTCTCGGGCGAACGAGCCACGTTCAAACTGTTTAAATGAACCCAGGACGCCTTGTGGACAGAGGGTACAGCTTTGCCACTAAATAAAAACAAGGCCGTACGAAAGTGAATGTCAGAGCATGAAAAATAACAATCATGGATCACAGATCGCACATGGATCGATATAACTCACTTTTTCTTGTGCTGCTGTCGAGCTTCTGTCGAGCTTCTGCTGAAATTCTGTTGAAATCCACATGACAAATATTTGGTCTCCACTGCACAATCTTCATGTCACTTTTCTCCACCTCATTCCCGTGGATGCAGATTCCTCAGACGTTTTCTTTGTTTCTTTATTTTACTGAGTGTGACCTGGATGAACCTGCTCATGTCGTCTGTGGCGTTCACTTGGAAAAAACAAGTTTTACTTGGTTCCCATCGGGAACTAACTTTTTGGTTCCTGAACGCTCTGATTTTCGGCATGAAAACGTCAGTTGGGTCGAGATTAGGTGCAGAAAACGCCGAGAGAGAAACGTGTGTGAGCCTGGTTATGCCTCAGATGTGGAGGAGCTGATTTTATTATTGTCTCTGTTTCAGTTCAAAGATGCAACAATCTCCAGCCTGCAGGAGACGCAGTCCAGACCAGAGTCCAGACCAGAGTCCAGACCAGAGTCCAGACCAGAGTCCAGACCAGAGTCCAGACCAGAGACCAGACCAGAGCCCAGACCAGAGCCCAGACCAGAGCCCAGACCAGAGCCCAGACCAGAGCCCAGACCAGAGCCCGGACCAGAGACTGGACCAGAGCCCAGACCAGAGCCCAGACCAGAGCCCAGACCAGAGCCCGGACCAGAGCCCAGACCAGAGCCCAGACCAGAGCCCGGACCAGAGACTGGACCAGAGCCCAGAACAGAGACCAGACCAGAGACCAGACCAGAGCCCAGACCAGAGCCCAGACCAAAGCCCAGACCAGAGCCCAGACCAGAGCCCGGACCAGAGACTGGACCAGAGCCCAGAACAGAGACCAGACCAGAGCCCAGACCAGAGCCCAGACCAGAGCCCGGACCAGAGACTGGACCAGAGCCCAGAACAGAGACCAGACCAGAGCCCAGACCAGAGCCCAGACCAGAGCCCGGACCAGAGACTGGACCAGAGACTGGACCAGAGCCCAGACCAGAGCCCGGACCAGAGACTGGACCAGAGACTGGACCAGAGCCCAGACCAGAGCCCAGAACAGAGACCAGACCAGAGCCTAGAACAGAGCCCAGACCAGAGCCCAGACCGGAGACCAGACCAGAGACCAGAACAGAGACCAGACCAGAGCCCAGACCAGAGCCCAGACCAGAGCCCGGACCAGAGACTGGACCAGAGACTGGACCAGAGCCCAGACCAGAGACTGGACCAGAGCCCAGACCAGAGCCCGGACCAGAGACTGGACCAGAGACTGGACCAGAGCCCAGACCAGAGCCCAGAACAGAGACCAGACCAGAGCCCAGAACAGAGACCAGACCAGAGCCTAGAACAGAGCCCAGACCAGAGCCCAGAACAGAGACCAGACCAGAGCCTAGAACAGAGCCCAGACCGGAGACCAGACCAGAGCCCAGAACAGAGACCAGACCAGAGACCAGACCAGGCTCCAAACCGGACTCTGTGCAGAAGGGGGAGGGCCCGGCAGAGAAGCTGCTGCGATTGGTCGATCTGCACAGGAAGGAGAATGACGTCATGGAGCCGAAGAGGAAGAGAGGCTTCAGCGGAAACAGCGCCCCCCTGGACCGACTGTCAGCGGGAGGCAGCAGCATGGAGAGCAAACAGAGCCAGAAAGCCAGGTCTGGACCAGGTCTGGACCAGGACTGGACCAGGACTGGACCAGGACTGGACCAGGTCTGGACCAGGACTAGACCAGGACTGGACCAGGTCTGGACCAGGTCTGGACCAGGACTAGACCAGGACTGGACCAGAACTGGACCAGGACCAAGACCCGGGCCTGCTCCGCTGGTTTTACTTCTGTCTCACTTTACTTTTTTCACAGTAAAGTCCCTGAGTTGCCGCGGCGAAAGACGAGTCCACTTCCAATCGACCGGATTGGAACAGGCCGTCTCCCGGGAAACAAAGGATAAGCCACGCCCCCCTCACCTTTCAACAGGTCAGACGGGAAGATTTATATAAAGTCAAACTACAATTTATTTATTATGGTTTTGTTTTTTCTTATAGTATGTTGTTTTCTCCCTTTGAAGATGGACGCCGTTAGTATCACTGAGCCACGCCCCCTTCAGACTGAGCCACGCCCCTTCAGACTGCGCCACTCCCCCTTCGGACTGAGCCACGCCCCCTGCAGGCTGTGACAGGAGGTGCTCCGCCTCGACGCTTCTGACGCTGTGCCTTAACGCTTTAAGTTTGAGTTAAATAAAAAGAACTTAATAAAAAAGTGTGGATGTTTAATTAGAGGCAAAATTAAAGAAACTAAACATTTACATGACAAGAGGATAGTTTCTGTAATATATTTATGACTCTAAAGAGGATGTATTCTGCAAAACTGACTTTTTTTTTTTTAGCTTTCTACCCTGTTCAAATGTCATTCTCTCAGCAAAAGCACGACTCAAAAAGTTTTAGATGGTTTAGGTGTAGAGGGGGGCGTGTCTGCGCGAGGGGGCGTGTCTGCGTGAGGGGGCGTGTCTGCGTGAGGGGGCACGTCTGCGTGAGGGGGCGTGTCTGCGTGAGGGGGCGTGTCTGTGCCAGACATTTACAACACAAATATCCACAAGTTAAATCAGCCGTGTCAAATTTCACTGCACGGTTTAACTGAGCCTTTTAACAGCTAAAGAAAAATCTAGCAAACACATTGAGGATGATCCTAGTGTGGAGATTCTATTCACAAACTATGCACAGGAACGTTATCGAATATTTATCAAACACATTACCTAATCATTAAGCTAAACTCCATAGTTTAGCTAAATGGAATATCAATGGGAATATCAATTTTTTCCCCCTTTTTTTGTATGAACAAGGTAATTATAAACCTCAATGCTTTTATTATTAAATGTAATTCTTATGTGTTTATAAAGAAACTATAAGCAGCTTAGTGCCTGTTCACCACTAAACCTCACCGCACATCACTAGAATAGGCCTGTTCACACACTTTGGGATTCTACACACACCTAAAATCTGAGTGCAAAGGGAACAGCTTTTGTTAAACCATTTTCACACAAGGATCAGAATCACACGGGCAGAAGAGCTGTAGCTGCTCCTGGTTCAGGACACGTTCAGACTGCAGGGCTTAACGCTCAATTCGGATTTTTTTGTGACATCTGATTGTTTTTTGCAAGGTCGTTCATATTTCCAATTAAATGCGACTTGTTTGTGATCTCCTGTGTGAACTTTAAACGCCCCAAAAGTGTCCCGTATGAGCACTGGAGACACAAGGTCACAGCAGCCAGTTCAGGGTTTACGGAAGTCGCCTAAACATGGACGCTGCACTGAGCTCCTGGAGATTTTAAAGTTGCTGTCGTTCCACTCTCGCAGGAGGAAACACGTCCACGGCCTATTTCAGTATGAAACACGTCGGCGTTGGGCTGTATTGACTCACAACAGGAGCTTGTTGATGACATGTAGGTCGGATGTAGGTCGGATGAAACGTCCTGACCGTTCAGACTGAAGTCACATTTCAAAAGATCGGATCTGTATCTGAGTACATATCCAAGTGTCCTGGGTCGCATTTGTAAAAATCGGATCTGTGTTGTTCAGACTGTCATTAAAGATCAGATACAGGTCACATTGGGGTGAAAAAATTGTATTTGGGTCACTTCAGGTGCAGTCTGAACGTAGCCTTAGTCCTCATCAGAACTGGAGCCTTCCTCTCCTCCATATTTGTGTCCTAAAGGCTCATTTCAGCTGCGTCAGACTAAATGAGGCCTACACAGGAAGAGCTCAACAGCCTCCTGTCACTCACCTGTGTGAAGCCCCGCCCACCGGGACTGCAGCCAAGAGCCGCTCTGACTTTACTGCGTCCCCAGTTTTCACACAAACAAGCCTCGTCCTTCAGCACAAACTTTTCTCTGAGACACTTTGGCTCTGTTCAGGTTTGACGAATTTGATTCTATTCAAAACTGGCTTTAGTCCTAGTTTAGACCTGGTTTAGACCTGTTTTAGTCTTGGTTTTAGTTCTGAATTTAAGACCTGGTTTAGTCCTGGACCTGGTTTAGTCCTGGTTATGTTGTTTCTATGATCGCACTTTGAGATGGGTATATGAACTTTAGCTTAATTGGTTCAAATGTTTAGTTAGTTAGTTAGAGCTTTATTGATCCCCATGGGGCAATTGTATTTGCAGTACAGTCGCTGGCACAAGACATGAGACACAGACAGGCATACGAAAGAACACATACACAGCAAAAAAATAAATAAAAAAATTGCTATTCACACTAGCACACACTACATTGGATGGTTTACCACTTCGTTTAGTGCTTTTATTGCTTGGGGTACAAAAGAAAACCTTGACCTATTTTTGGACAGCAGGGGGAGGCAAAAACGACGTCCAGATGGCAGGAGTTGAAATGAAGAAGAAAACGGATGTGAGCTTTGTACAATGATATTATCAGCCTTTTTAACAAGTCTGTCTCTATAGATACTCTCCATACTTGGCAGAGTAATCCCAAGCACCTTGCTAGCAGTAGTGACTGTCTTTCTGACCACTTTTTTCTGTGCCTCAGTGGCGTTGCCAAACCAGCAAATAATACAGAAGGTTAAAACACTTTCAATAAAAGCAGTATAAAACATATGAAGCATCCGTTTGTCAACATTAAAAACAAGCAGTTTCTTTAAAAAGTACATCCTTTGCTGTGTCTTGGTCTGCAGTAGATCAGTCCATGAGTCCCATTTCAGCTTATTGTCAAGTACGACGCCAAGGTATTTGTAAGTAGGGACAGACTGAATGGTCTCTCCCATCACAGCGGTGGCAGAGGATGATTGTGATCTTCTAAAATCAATGGACATTTCCTTTGTCTTTTTTGTGTTTAAAATTAAGTTTGACCTTTTACACCATGCTAAAAAGAAATCTAAAACTGGGCCGTGATCATTTTCTCCATCCTCTAGGAGGCTCACTAGAGCTGTATCATCTGCATATTTAATAAAGTGCCTGTTGGGGAAAGTGCTAGTGCATGCATTTGTATATAAAATAAAAAGCAGGGGAGATAAAACACAACCTTGTGGGGTCCCATGGATGTGGTCATAGTGTCAGAGATGAGAGAGCCAACTCTGACACGCTGAGCTCTGCCAGTCAGGAAGTCCATAATCCAAAGAATAGTTTAGTTTGTTCAATTCAAACCTGTATCTGAACCTTAGGACATTTCTTATCAGTTCAGTTTTCAGGCTCTTTCTAAGAACACTCGACACGGCTCTCACACAAACACACACTCACTGAACTCACCTTGTTTTTTCAGGGTAAAGAAAGGGTAAAGAATTGGCTTAGTGACACCTGATGAAGGACTTTGGACCTCAGCGAACCTTTTCACACAGGGAGAAGAGCTGAAGCCCCACCCACCTGGACTGCAGCCAATACAGGAGAGGCTCTGAGTTGCTCCAGGAAGTATTTAGACACTTTATTGTGTCTGCAGGGAAATTCAGTATTTCTTCTCTCCTCATGAAGCTGCACCTGGACTGAGCATGGATCAGAGCAAGCACAGAGAGGACAGAGCCCCTCACCCCAAAGCTCAGAGGTAAGGGAACGCTGCAGGATGGTAAAAGTGTGAAAAAAAAGAGTCACTGTGACTGAAGTGTGTTTTGTTCTGTGTCTCAGGATCCACTTGAAACATCCTCCATCTGAACCTGGCCCCAGCGGTGAGTCCCTCAGGAGTGACCGCTCTATGGGAACACCCCTCGAGTTTGCCACAAAGTCGTGAGTTCCCAGTTTGAGTTTCAAGTGTGAAATAAAACACCTGGAATGAACAAAAGCTTTCAGCGTGTCTGTTTCACAGAGTGGAGCTGCAGGGTCCAGAGGTCTCCAGTGGTCAGCACCATCAGACACAGCTGGACTCCATATTTAAGGTCTGTCACTAAAGTTTGTCCTCAGATGAATGAGAGCTTGTTCCACACCGATCTGACATTGACTCCATTTGTGTTGTTTATAATGTGTCTGTTCAGCTTCTGGAGGAGCACATCTTCACTTTGGTCCAGAAGGAGCTGAAGAAGCTCCACAAGGTTCTGAGTACAGATGACCCAGAAGGCTTAGATCCTGTGGAGGATGAGGATGAAGAGCAGAGGAGCTGCAGTGAGGCTGTTCTGAAGATCACACTGAACTTCCTGAGGAGGATGAAGCAGAAGGAGATGGCTGAGCGTCTGTGGAGCAGTAGGACCATTTAACACATTTAACAAGGTGCTCACAGTCATTTTATCTTCTCTGAGACTCGGGTCTGTGTCTGTTGTCGTCATTCAGGGAGTTCTTCTCGAGTTTATCGGCGTAAACTGAAGTCTGACCTGCAGCAGAAGTTTGAGTGTGTGTTTGAGGGCATCGCTAAAGCAGGAAACTCCACCCTTCTGAATGAGATCTACACAGAGCTCTACATCACACAGGAAGGGCCTTCAGAGGTCAACCAGGAACATGAGGTCAGACACATGGAAACAGCCTCCAGGACTCCAGGCCCAGCAGAGACGGCCATCACATGTGAAGACATGTTTAAAGGCCCAGCTCACACACATGGAGCCATCAGAACAGTGCTGACAAAGGGAGTGGCTGGCATCGGGAAAACAGTGCTCACTCAGAAGTTCAGTCTGGACTGGGCTAAAGGTGAAGCCAACCAGGACATACAGCTGCTGTTCCCGTTCACTTTCAGAGCGCTCAATGTGCTGAAGGACAGAAGCTTCAGCTTGGTGACACTTGTTCGTCACTTCTTTAGTCAAACACCAGCAGAACTCTGCAGCTTTGAAGACCTCCAGGTGCTCTTCATCTTTGACGGTCTGGACGAGTGCAGACCTCCTCTGGACTTCATCAAAACCGAGGTCCTGAGCGACCCCACAGAGTCGGCCTCAGTGCACGTGCTGCTGGTGAACCTCATCAGGGGGAGGCTGCTTCCCTCCGCTCGCCTCTGGATAACCACACGACCCGCAGCGGCCAATCAGATCCCTGCTGAGTGCGTCTCCATGGTGACAGAGGTCAGAGGGTTCACCGACCCGCAGAAGGAGCAGTACTTCAAGAAGAGGTTCAGAGACCAGGCCGACACAATCATCTCCCACATCAAGATGTCCAGAAGCCTCCACATCATGTGCCACCTGCCGATCTTCTGCTGGATCGCTGCTGCAGTCCTGGAGCACATGTTGAGAAGCAGAGCGAGAGGAGAGCTGCCCAAGACCCTGACTCAGATGTACATCCACTTCCTGGTGGTTCAGGCCAAAGTCCAGAACATCAAGTATGAAGAAGGATCTGAGACAGACCCACACTGGAGTAAAGAGACCAGGGAGATGGTGGAGTCTCTGGGAAAACTGGCCTTTGAGCAGCTGCAGAAAGGAAACCTGATCTTCTACGAGAGTGACCTGAGCGAGTGTGGCCTGGACGCTGCAGCGGCCTCAGTTTACTCCGGAGTGTTCACACAGGTCTTTAGAGAGGAGCCAGGCCTGTACCAGGAAAAGGTCTACTGCTTCATCCATCTGAGTGTGCAGGAGTTTCTGGGTGCTCTTCACGTCCATCAGACCTTCATCAACACTGGGATCAACCTCCTCTCAGACAAACAAACATCATCATGGACAAATGTGTTTACCGGTAAATCAGTGCAGTTTTACCAGACGGCTGTGGACCAGGCCTTACAGAGTCCAAACGGACACCTGGACCTGCTCCTCCGCTTCCTCCTGGGTCTTTCACTGTCGACCAATCAGAGCCTTCTACAAGGTCTGCTGACACAGACAGGAAGAAGCTCCCAGACCAATCAGAAAATAGCTGAGTACATCAAGAAGAAGCTGAGTGAGGATGTGTCTGCAGAGAGGAGCATCAACCTGCTCCACTGTCTAAATGAACTGAATGATCGTTCTCTGGTGGAGCAGGTCCAACAGTACCTGAGATCAGGATGTCTGTCTGGAGGTGGACTGTCTCCTGCTCAGTGTTCAGCTCTGGCCTTCATCTTACTGTTATCAGAAGAAGTTCTGGAGCAGTTTGAGCTGAAGAAATACTGTGCTACAGAGGAGGCTCTCCTGAGGCTGCTGCCAGTGGTCAAGGCCTCCAACAAAGCTCTGTGAGTAACCTTTGTTTAACAGGATGGTTTAGTTCAACTTCCACATTCCCAATGTTTTCTGTCTCCAGACTGAGCGGCTGTGACCTGTCAGAGAGAAGCTGTGAAGCTCTGTCCTCAGTCCTCAGTTCCCAGTCCTCTAGTCTGACAGTCCTGGACCTCAGTCTCAATGACCTGAAGGACTCAGGGCTGAAGATGTTGTGTGCTGGACTGAAGAGTCCTCAGTGTAAACTGGAACAGCTCAGGTTAGAGTGGTTCATATTCTTCACTGTTAAGTGAGATCAATAAGTATTTGATCACCCTGTGATTTTGCAATTTCTCCCACTTACAAATCATGGAGGGGTTTAAAATTTTCATCATAGGTGCATTTCTGCTGTGGGAGACAGAATCTAATTTTTAAAAAATCCAGAAAGCACATTGTACAATTTTTTAACAATATTTTTGTATATTGTGTCAAATAAGTATTTGATCACTTGCTTATTAGCCAGATTTCTGACTGTCAAAGACCCGTTATTCTGCTTTTCAATAGTCCAAATCCACTCTGCTCATGATTCTAATTTCGTAGCATCTGTTTGAGGGTGGTAGCTTTCATAAAGACACCTGTGACACCCACAGTCAGTCAAGAGTCGAACTACCAACATGGGCAAAACCAAAGAGCTGTCAAAAGACACAAGAGACAAAATTGTAGACCTTCACAAAGCTGGAAAGGGCTACGGGGCAATTACCAAGCAGCTTGGTGAAAAAAGAACAACTCTTGGGGCAATTGTCAGAAAATGGGGGAGGCTAAAGAGGACTGTCAATGTCCCTCGGACGCAAGATCTCACCCCGTGGGGTATCAATGATGCTAAGAAAGGTGAAGAATCAGCCCAGAACAATACAGGAGGAGCTGGTCAATTACGTGAAGGGAGCTGGGACCACTGTTTCCAAAGCTACTGTCAGTAATACACTAAGACGTCATGGTTTAAAATCATGCAGCGCACATAAGGTTCCCCCAGCTTAAGTCAGCACATGTCAAGGCCTGTCTGAAGTTTGCCAGTGACTCAGGATGATCCAGAGGAGTCATAGGAGAAAGTCATGTGGTCAGATGAGTCCAAACTAGAACTTTTTAGTTTTACTTCTATTCACTGTGTTTGGAGGAGGAAGAAGGATGAGTATCATCCCAGTAATACCACAGCTACAGTGAAGCATGGGGGTGGAAACATCAGGCTCTGGGTGTGTTTTTCTGCACAGGGGCCAGGACGACTGTACAGTATTAAGGAGAGGATGAATGGGGACATGTATTGTGAGATATTGGGCAAAAACTTTATTCCCTCAGTCAGAGCATTGAAGATAGATGTAGCTGGGTCTTCCAACATGACAATGCCCTGAAGCCACAGCCAGGAAAACTAAGGAATGTCTCCATAAGAAGCATATCAAGGTTCCACAGTGGCCTAGTCAGTCTCCAGACCTAAATCCAAGAGACAATCTTTGGAGGGAGCCGAAACTCCGTGTTGCTTAGCGACAACCCTGAAACATGACAGATTTAGAGAAGGTCTGTATGGAGGAGTGGGTCAAAATCCCTGCTGCAGTGTGTGGAAACCTGGTGAAGAACTACAGGAACCGTCTGACCTCTGGAATTGTCAACAAAGGCTTCTGTACCAAATATTTAAATGGTTTGACTCAAGTGATCAAATACTTATTTGACACAGTAATATACAAATAAATGGTTAAAAAAACGTACAACGTGATTTCTGTTTTGTTTTTGTTATTTGATTCTGTCTCTCACAGTGGAAATGCACCTATGATGAAAACTTTAGACCCCTCCATGATTTCTAAGTGGGAGAACTTGCAAAATCACAGGGTGATCAAATACTTATTGCCCTCACTGTATATTTGCATTGGTAAAAGTCCAAAAAAGATCTGGGACTTGTTGTTTGTCTCATTTGGTTTGAATGTTCCTCATGAATGGACTGATTCCAATAATCCGTGTCCTCAGACTGTCAGGGTGTCTGGTCTCAGAGGAAGGCTGTGCTTCTCTGGCCTCAGCTCTGAGGTCCAACCCCTCCCATTTGACAGAACTGGACCTCAGCTACAACCATCCAGGAGACACAGGAGTAAAGCTCCTGTGTGCTCTACAGGAGGAGCCCCACTGCACACTGGACACTCTCAGGTATGGACCTGCCCTCACACTGCTGCTGTGAAGCACAAACTAATAATAATTAAACATTTTATCTATTAGGTGTCGTCTCAGACACTCAAGGCCGCCTTACAACCAAAAACAAACATAAAAGCATTAATATAGAACAAAGTTAAACAGAGTCAAACAGAGTAGCACTGGTCTGGTGGGGCGAATAGGCCAGTCTAAACAGGTGTTCTGAGTTTGGTTTTAAGGTGTGAGAGTGAGTCAGTGTTGTAGAGGTCAGGAGCCGAGCAGCTGAAGGCTCTGCCCCTCATGGTGATGGGACAACACCCAAACTCTTAACCTGAGGGGAGGGATGGAGGAGCAGTCAATGGGAATGAGAAAGGATTGATCTTGGTTAGGGTTGATTTAGCAAATATAAGGGGATATTTGTTTTATTACTGTTGACTTTGAGGAAGTTTGAGGCAACTTTTAACTTTATCTAGACAGTTGTAAGGGAGGAGAATGAGAATGTGGAGTTTGGAGTCGTCCACATCTCAGTGGAAGTGGTGTTTCAGGAAAATGTGACCGAGGAGGAGGTAGAGGATGAACAGCAGAGGACTGAGGACAGAACCTTGGGGAACACTGCTGATGATGGAGACTGGATGAGACGTGAAAGATTTGAGTTGAATGAACTGGGTTGGACAGAAAGGCGAGAAGCCATCACAAAACGAGGGGAAAATAACCTGACTTGCACAAGGTCAAAGGAAAAAACCCAAATTAAAGTCACCTCATAAATTAGCTTACAGGCTACAAACTAAATCATTACAAATGTATTTTCTATCAGTGTATTGCAATAACATTTCAAAATCATTCTGAAACCATTTATTCCTTTTAACAGAAGAAATCATAGTGCACCTTTAAGTTATCTAGCTTAAGGCTAATTATTCAAGTGTATGAAAATACATAGGTAAATAAACAACAGCAGCACAACAAAAACAATATGTAGATCAGATGCAAGTTAAATTAACTCACCTTTCATTGCTAAAGGTCAGGCCTTCAATTCAGGAGTGATAGAAATTAGAAATATCTCCATCTTTAATCATTAGAAGCATAAATAAGCGGCACCCGGCAGCATTAAAAGTGGAGTAGGTAATTAGCTCTACGGAGTACGATAAAGAGCATTTCAAACTAAAAACGGGTTTAAAACAGTATAACTCCGCACTGAGCAGAGGCTGAATGTTTCGTATCAAAGTGAATTTCACCAGTTGCCGCGCTCCAGGTAATACATAATTTGGGCTCAGTGGAGCAGTAACAGGAGGTGGTAATGGTCACATGAGTTAATACAGACCCTAACACCAGAGTCAGTCCATTTTAACACATTAAATGTAAAGCTTTAAGGAGCCTCAGTAATGGATCTGTGTTCTCCTTCAGACTGGAGCCTGCAGGGGTTCACTGGCTAACCGTTTGCCCCTGGAAGAGTAAGTATAAAATACATTTTGGATTTGACTTTCAAATATATTTTTCTGGGTGGATTTCTTTAAGAATATGTTGAGAAATTGAGTACATGTGAAAACAGTTACTAAGGCCATGACTGAACCCAGAGCTGTTCTTAAAGCAGATCCTGAAGAGTCCAGTCTGGAGCTCTGGAACTGCACTTATGTTTCAGCTCAGACATGAAAAACAGTGAGTGTGGATTCATATAGCGACATTTTAAAGGAGAGACTGGACTTTGTCACTGTGCAACAAACTACAGAGAACTAAGGATTTGCACTGAGAATAATCTGAGATACTGGAAACATAAAGTTGATGCAAACTAATTTTTAGCCAAACCCATTATTATAAATAAGTGAAAGCCTTTATGGTGGTGGTCGGAGGGACCGTTGGCGCCGCTTGGCTTGGCAGCCGCGCCTCCGTCAGTCTGCCCCAGGGCAACTGTGGCTATAACAGTAGCTTACCACCACCGGGTCTGGAGTGAATGAAGAATGCTCTGTAAAATGCTGTGTAAAGCACTTTGGGGACATGTGTCTCTGTAAAGCGCTATATAAATAAACCTTACCTACCTTACCTTTAAATCCATATCGTACTGCAATATAAGGGGCAGGGGTCTAACTGCTGCTGTGTTGCGTCTTCTCTCCATCAGATTTCTGTGATCTCACTCTGGATCCAAACACAGCTCACAGAAACCTCCAACTGTCTGACAACAACAAGAAGGTGACATGTGTGAGAGGGAAGCAGCCGTATCCAGATCATCAGGACAGATTTAAGCACTGGCATCAGATTCTGTGTTCCACTGGTCTGACTGGTCGCTGTTACTGGGAGGTCCAGTGGAGTGGAGAGGTTTTTATATCAGTGTCTGACAGAAGAATCAGAAGGAAAGGAGACGGTGATGACAGTTTGTTTGGATACAATGATCAGTCCTGGAGTCTGTTCTGTTCTAAAGTTGGTTTCTATGTTCGTCATAATAACAAACCAACCCTGCTCCATCAGTCCTGGTCCTCCTCTTCTGGGACAGTGGCGGTGTTTGTGGACTGTCCTGCTGGCTCTCTGTCCTTCTACACAGTCTCCTCTGACCAACTGACCCACGTCCACACGTTCAGCACCACATTCACTCAGCCTCTGCTCCCTGGGTTTGGGCTCTGGTCTGAAGGATCCTCAGTGTCTCTGTGCGCTCAGAAAGACTCACTCTGTGTGAAATAGAACAGCCAAATCTGCAGGAAAAATATTTTGTAAATGTTGAGTCTGAGTCAGTTCTTTGTCCAATAAGAAGGAGGAGAAGTTTCTTCTGTTTGGAGCGACTGGAGCAATGCCAAAGAAAAGAACTTTTTTATAAAATATGAGCGTTAACTTGTGGCTGAAAACACAATAAGTGACAAAAGTTAAAGGAAACTGTAGCATATGTGATTGGTACACTACAGTGAAGGAATGAGGTTATGTTCGCTGTCAAGAACTCTCTGGGTTCGGCTCAAGGAGGGATGGGGTGCAGAGGGGTAAGACAGACGAGACATTAACAGTGTCTACACGCTTCAAACTCTGACCAACAGCTGACAGCGGCTTGTGTTTCACAGTTCAGATCAGGGTGTGTCACTGTAAAGTTTAGCTTCTTGCCCGAGCGAGTACTGATCAGTAAGTATTTCTCCTTGCCTGACAAACCAGTCCTTCTACATTCTGATCAAACCCAGAACGAACTGGAACCAGAGAACAGAGGATGAAAAACCTCTGTCCAAACTTAAACAATTATAAACCACCACAGCCGCTCATTTGTATCACGTGTCTCAAATGCAGAAGACGTCTCCAAAATTCTCGTATCATTCACAATAAAATATACAACTTCTTTTATCTGTTGTTGACGGGACCAGAGCGGGCATCTCTGATCGGTCAATCCAGTCAAAGCGTGTGGTTCTGGCTGCACAGGTAATATCTGACCCAGTGTCTTATGGTCATCGAGGAGGATCGGTGGATAAAGCCGGACCCACGGGATGGACCGAACAGGCAGATGGAAGTGTGGATGGATCAGAGAAAGGAACATGACCTGTATATGGGACCAGTAATCATATAATGCAAATTAAAGTCAATATGTTAATTCAAAACACACACAAGTTCAATAATAAATCCCACATTCATTGTTCAATCCAAGTATTCATAATAATTCATGATAACACTGTACTGTAAAAAAAAATACACTCAACAAAAATATAAACGCACAAAGAAAAACTTGTAGTTCTTGTGACAAAATAGAGTAACTATCCAAAAATAACTGTACAACTTTATCAATACTGTGGCTTTAATTTGCGGGCGTTGGCATCAATTTGAAAACAAAAGTCCTGGAGTAATGGCAGGAAGAAAACAATGGGGATCGATGGAAGTTTACAGACTTCAATAACGCATGTGTCCATGTTAGCCCCACACAGAGCGGCACAGAGCAACGCGGAGCGGCACGGCGGCACATGGACATCACCAGAGGGTCGATCGTGGCCTGGGGGATGTTGTCCCGTTCCTCCTGCAGAGACACTTGAACCTGGCGACCTGGCGGAGCTGCTGGCAGTCCTGAGCGGGCGTGGTAACATGTGGCCGGCTGCCATGTGCACGCTGTCGGTCCAGTCTCTCTGAAACGAGTCCAAAGGCGGCTGACGGTGGAATGATGCACATTCAGTTGTGTTGCCACGGCTGGAACGCCCAACCCAGCAATCAGCATTCCAATGGCGCACTTCCTCATGAGCTGTGACATCTGTGGCACATTGACAAGTGACAAAAGTCCACATTTTGCTGTTCCCTTAAAGAGTGTCTGTACTGGTCACACACTGACCACCGCTCCAGGACTGTCGTGAGCTGAAATAGTCCGAGATTGTGTCAACAGGAGTGGCCAAGTGACACTGCACTACTGGGTTTGAGAAAAACTAATTATTCCATAAACAAATACATCAAGAATCTGAGCAAATGTCATGACATTTTATTTTTGTCCACATTTCAAGTTTGTGCGTTTATATTTTTGTTGAGTGCACTAGTTTAGTTCAATGATCAGCTATGAGCTTCTATTATCATTAAACTGTGCCTTCAAAATATGAAAAATGACAATATCCATTGGAAGGGCACAAGCCCAACAATAAAACAACATGCTTCAAGCACATTCATAGTGTCAGAGCCTAGTACTGGAATACCAGCTCTGAGTAACCAGAACAACTGAACAGACTCACCAGTTTCCTCTTTGTATTTCATAAACACTTGACACGTAGTCAGGGCAAAATGGCTGAGACGCAGATCCGTACGTAGTCGCAGTTAAAAAGTGCCAAAAAACAATATTAAAAAACAGCAAAACGTGTACGTGAGTAGCAACTCTGATTAGGCCTCACCGCAACACGAAGTACCGTGTTCTCACTTAGTCTTTAGCAGCAAGACAGTAATAAAATACAGTACGGAGGTGTAAGGAAACACAAGAAATAACGTGGGTTACAAAGAACTGTTACTGTTAGTGCTGTTTATATTTCATAAGGTTAGTGAAAGTCGTACAAACATTACACATTACTTTTCATGGTGGACCACATCAAGGGACGTCAAAGCACAGATGAAGCAGAGGAGTGAGTAATTCAAATATCTGCATTTAGAAACATTACGACGTCTAGAATGAGCCATCAGACCAGGGTTAGGGCAGTGTCCACATTTTGATCCCGTTAAACCGTCTCACATTTTCCCGGGGTTTACGGTTTTACTGTGACTAATTCAGAATTATTCTGTATCTGCTCCTAAACCTTCAGAAACAGAGTCGCAGCTTTATGTTTGAAGATGAGGCACAAGTTCTGATCAAACCAAACTTTGCAGCGCGTTCGATCGCATCAGCATCAGCGCACGAGATGTTTTTATCAGCGCTTATACTGTATGCAAATGAGCTGTATGCAAATGAGCTGTATGCAAATGAGCAATGGGGTTTGAAGTTTGGTTTGTGTAAAACGTAAACAAATGTGCCAAAGGCCTGCTGTGGTTTTAGCTCCTTATTCAGATTTTTTAAATGACGGGAAAGAAACTAATACTAACTAATAAAATCTTTGTGTAGATTTGCGTTTGATGGGGCAACTTCACTGAGGTTTTTTTCTGGTACGTACCTTTATTCTTTACTCGGCACTGCTGGCGTACAGTGTTGGGTTTTCATCAGGAGGCAACAGCTGGACTCACCGTCCGCTGGGCTCTGCAGGACTGATCGACATTTTCCCTGTGTGGACCTCCAGGAAACTGTAGCAGGTTTTGGGCAGATAAAAATACCTGTGGGGAAGATCGGCAACTGAAATAAACAAAGTGAGGCAAATACATTAGCGCTGGGTTGTCTTTGCTTTCTGCTTTACATTTCAGTGTGTAATTAAATACATTAATATTATTTCTTTTTCATTATAGCACATTTCGAGCTCTTTCTATTGTCCTTGGTCAATTGGTCCCATAAATTAATACTGTTCATGTTCACGCTTCATTTCTAACAAAAATGCCAAATGAGTTAAATCCATCAGGTTTACATGACAATGACTTCACTTTTCCCATGTGAACATTTTATAAATACTCACAAATTAAACATTAAACTTTCTCGGGCATCTGTATTTTCCGGACTGTTGCAATGGAGCACATTTACATCGGATGTTGGGAGAACGGACTCGGATTTATCACTTCTAACGTTCAATAGAATACAGCATCTGCCTAAACCTTATTTTCTTTTGGTTCTTTATTATTTATAGTAACAAAAGACACACTTTGACTTTGAATACTAATTTTATTATTACTACTAATATGAGTACAGTATTATTATTTAGCTTGTTAATGTTTTAATGTTTATTTAGCTTGTTAGCTTATGTAGTTAACCTCACTAAAGCTAGCTCCTGCTAATAAATAGAGTCTGTTAGCTAACGTTAGCTGTTAGCTGTTTATGGCAGTTTGACTCTTACATGTTCAGAAATCCATCCTCGGTCTGATCCAAACTAATCAGAGTTTGTGTTTCGACTTTATTGGCTGTTCCTTTGCACTTTTCCTGAGGTGGAGGTCGGTTTTCCCCGCGTCCCGAGCGCAAAAAAACGCAGCTTAAGTGCTAGCGCGGGAGTTAGCATAACGAGCTAATCACAGATTTAAATAAAATACTCAAAATAGCAAAGGCCTTTCTTAGGCTAACAAATGTTACAACAAAAGTTATGTTGTCATGACTTAATAAAACTCAATTTTATGATTTGTGGGACTGTACCAACCTGAAATAAGACAAAGTGAGAAGAAATAAATCAAAGTGAGGAGAGACGTTTGTTTGTGGAACAGAAGCTTCTACAGTCAAGTGTTCGTTTCTCAAAATAAAACCGAAACCACTAAGACTGCGGATTAATACTCATAAATAATAATAATAATAATAATAATAATAATAATAATAATAATAATAATAATAATAATAATAATAATAATAATAATAATAATAATATGTGACCGCATTTTAACCTTATTGATGTATTGACTGTATTTTTGCTCAACACTTCTTTCTTATCCAAGGTTTTCAGATGAGACATTAGCACAATTTCCCTGAGCTCAGCCCTATGTTCCCTCATTTGTAAGATTTTTCTCAAAATTAAACTCTTAAGTCAAGTAATTTTTATTTTTATAAAGCATTTAAAGAGATGATTCAGAGTAATTTCAACCTAGGGTCCTTTGCACCATGAGCTCAAACTAGACTGAGGGAACACGGGCACGCTCCCCTATAATTAACCAAACTCGATATGGTCTTTTTAGTGGTCAAGAAAATAAAAACAAAAATGAGAGTCCAGTAGAGAGAAGGACAAGTAGAAACACGGCATTTAATTGTTTGTGTTAGACAGGGACAGATATACTGGGATTATGGTATGGAAAAGGAACCAATAATTATTAGAGTCAAATTTGTATAAATGTGTCCCTCCTGTGGGCTCACCACCTGCAGAGGGGTTC
>CM068357.1:2789663-2832163 GCA_034769755.1 Odontamblyopus lacepedii
GAATAAATGTAAAGTAGAGCTGTTTAAAGGTCGTACAGAGGATTTTCCAAGGAAAGAAATCCAGAAATCCTGCTTTATTACAGAATCGCAGCTGAAGTTTCCTGTCCAGAAGTAATTTAGCGATCGACGCGTCTTCAGACCCTTCGTCTGTTTGTCTTCACTGCTTTCCCGCTTCTCTTCTTCTTTCAGCGACCTCATAAACGGACTTTCTTTTGCAGCGATTTTTCGTCTATTCTCATCACGATAAATAAGGAAGATTCAGTTGGAAAAAGCCGCTCAAAACCACCGCGTCGGTCGAGTAAACGGAGTAAACGCTGGAGAGTCGGTGACGCTAGAAATGCAGAGAGTTTGACGGACGACTTCACAGCCAATAGAGAACGAGGACGCCTTCTTCGGTCTTCAGAATCACAAAGCTGCTGCATTTTGAACTTTCATTGACAATTTGAAACAAAAAGAATCCTCCGTACAACCTTTAATGCCATACCGTGGAACATTCCAGGCAGAGCAATCCACAGAAACAAGCAGGTGACGATCTCCAATCCAAAAAGTTACACGTTACACCTTTAAAGCTGCGGTTCTCGTCGTTTCTCTGCTCCTCAGCCCTAAAGTCAGTGCGGGATCTCAAGCCTCACTCCATGCAGTGCGACTCACGGCCCGCGGGACGCTGCAGTACCACCCGTGGCCTGTGGGGGCGCTACAGGGGCATGCGGTTGCCCTCGATGCTGATCTTGACCGCCCCCTGCGGCCGCTTCTGCTTTCGCTCCTCAGCAAAACGACGTTTGTGTTTCTCCAGAAGACTCAGGCCCTTCTTAACGAACTACAGGGACAGCCAATCAGAGGGCGGGGTTTAAAACGGGACGGCCAATCAGAGGGCGGGGTTTAAAACGGGACGGCCAATCAGAGGGCGGGGTTTAAAACGGGACGGCCAATCAGAGGGCGAGGTGTAAAACGGGACGGCCAATCAGAGGGCGGGGTTTAAAACGGGACGGCCAATCAGAGGGCGGGGTTTAAAACGGGACGGCCAATCAGAGGGCGGGGTTTAAAACGGGACGGCCAATCAGAGGGCGGGGTTTAAAACGGGACGGCCAATCAGAGGGCGAGGTGTAAAACGGGACGGCCAATCAGAGGGCGGGGTTTAAAACGGGACGGCCAATCAGAGGGCAGGATTGGCCACTGAAATTTCAAGTACTACATGACATCACGTAGGACTGCCCTGATTACAGCCGGTGTTTTTATGCATTATAAACCGATCCGAAGCTCGAGAATCTCTGGTTTGCTGTGAAACAATTAGAAATCCACTAGATAAAGATTCTTTTAAGATTTTAAGACTGTCGAGTTGTCCAAAGTACACACTAGTATGTATAAGTATATACTTCCTCCTGCTGCTTTTTTGAATAATGAATGTTTTTAACAATTTTGTTCTCTTTATTTTGTTTGTTTCTTTCAGTTCATACCTTTTTTTTAATTTCAAATAAATTAATCCTAATGGGTCGAGTACAATAACGGCATTTAAAAAAATACATAACATCCAGTGTAATCTGCATGTGGGATAAAGAAAACTAAGCTGTTGTGCACGTTGTGTGTTTACTATTATCTGTAGTCGTGTGAGTCGTGGACTTAAATGGAGCTTATTTTTTTTATGTTTCTATTGGACATGTTTTATTTGTATTTGTGCAGCACTTTGTTCATGAAATGTGCCGTAGAAATGAAGTGGATTGGAAATATTGTCATAAAAGTGAAGATTTCTGTTTGCAATCGAGTAATACTTGTGATTAAAATGAAATAACTTGATTTGAAATGTTTTAAAGTGACTCTCTGTGTGAATGTGGTGTCTGGAAAAGGGAAAAAGCATCAGATAACTGAAGGCGACTCTTCTTTCTGCTCCTGTTCCTTCTTTTCTTCTATGTTTAAGGTTAATAAATAAAGACCGGAGGCGGTACTGACCCGGCTGGAATCGCCCTCCACGTTCCACTTGGGTCGGACCACGTAGTCTTTGTTGGACGGCATGGGGACTCGGGCTCGGGCGCAGAACCCCGGGTCTCCTGGTCGCAGGGCTCTGAGGACGAGCGCAGGGTTAGAGCAGAACATTTCCCTAAAGTTTAGAGCGAGTTACTGAAGCGTCACTGACTTCTCCTCCCCGGTGAGCTGCTTCTCCAGGTCCCGGCGCGGCGTCTGACCTCCGGAACTGAAAACACGAACGGGGAAGAAGTTAAAGCTCAAACTCTGACCAAAACTAAACGAAAGGCTGTGTCCGAAAGGATTTATGGACTAATAACGGCCGCACACATCTCACGTAAACAGTTTTTTGTCTGAAACGTGGAAAAGATCGATCTTCTAACAGCTCGACCCAAGGTAAAGCTAAAGGTGCTCTATGCCACAAAATGGATTCTTGGGAACTTTAAGTCATGAAAAACAAACCCAACGTTTTGTTTTGTGTCATTCTCCAAAGCTCCAAACGCTCTGTTCCACCTCGTGATGTCATGAAGCGGCAGTTTAAGTGAACAGCTCCTTTTACCGTTAGTTCAGCAGAGATCGGCAACTCTAGAAAAATGCTGAAATCATCCAAATGATTCGAGTGGAGGTGAAGATACGATATCGTCACAGTCTGAACCTCACAGTTCGATATTTATCACGATATCGTGGGAAAGTTCACGATATTACGATATTCTACAGAAGAACAGACTGACTCTGAAAGGCTTCAGTCATTTGGTGCAACATTTATTATTAGAGATGGAACGAAATCCAAATCTCTCTGGACCAGAGTTTTCTTTCTTTCTTTCTTTTGTTTTTTCTTTTTGCTCCTTTGTTCTTTTTCATTCTTTCTTTCTTTTAGTTCTTTCTTTATTTTATGTTCTTTCGTTCATTCTCTTTTTCATTCGTTCTTTCCTTTGTTTGTTCTTTCCTTCATTCGCTTTCATTTTTTCTTTCTACGGTTCTTTCGTTTGTTCTTTCTTTCATTCTTTCTTTTTCATTTGCTCTTTTGTTCTTTCTCACTTTTGTTAATTCTCTTTCTTTTTCGTTCCTTCTTCATTTAGTTCTTTCTTTCATTCTTTCCTTCGTTCTTCTTTTTCGTTCTTTCTCTCTGCAGTTCTTTCATTTGTTGTTTCTTTCATTCTTTCTTTCCTTCATTCGTTCTCTTTTTTGTTCTTTCTTTCATTCGTTCATGTTCCATCTCACTGGACCAGATTTATTCCAATATAAAACTGTGAATCTGCTCCTTTTTCCTCTAAAAATGCTTCACAGACTTAATCCACAGAATGAAGATGTAAAAGTGCTTAGAACAGTTATTTCTTCATGTCGTCTGCACTGAAACGGAGCAAAGGATCATGGTCTATGTAGTTCCCTCTGGTTTTTTTTAGCCATTTCTGCATCAGAACTGTTCATTTAAGCAAAGAGACTTGGGATTCGATATATTGTGATGCTCCAGATTATTGTGACACCTTTGACGATACGAGATCACCAGATTTACGTTATTGTTACGTCCATAGATTCTAATGAAGGTGTATGAAGTTTAAAAACACTGTGGAGCACTTTATGTCTCACTATATGACATCACAAGGTGGAACAGAGTTTTCTGTTTTCAGTTTGAGAGAAGAATTCAGCCTGAATGGTCCATGTACCTTTCGTTCTACTGAATTTCAATGAAGAATAAATAACAATAAAATGGGGAAACGATTGTGCAGGAAAATCCCTCTAATGGCAGAACTTCAAATAAACCAGAGAATAAAATATTAAATTAAATTAAAATGGGCACCAAGACTGTTTTTTTTATTGGTGTTAATAGAAATAAACTTTAAATTAAAGATTGGAAATAGGTCGAACTCTGTTTTTTTGTTCGACACTAAAACAGAATAATGAAATAACCCGTTTTCCCATTTTATTGTTTTTTGTTTTTATTAAAATTCAAAAGAACCAATGGCCCACAGACCCTAAATCTGCAGGTTTGTGCGTTAAACGTGTGTGAACGAAACAAAACACAACTCCAGGTCTGTTTGTGACGAGGAAACGACGTCAGAGATCAGAAAATGGTGTGAAACGGGAAGTCTGTCCTCTGCATTTGACCCATTTACAGGTTTATTCATAATCTGGGATCAACACTGTGACAAACCAGAGCTTCTGTATCTTTGTCTCCGTCTCACTGTTGTTTTTCTTTCTAAACGCACCGGTCTCTACACTGACCTCTAGTGACCGGCGCTGGGCACTGCTTTTCAAGGTGGACTGTGCTTTTCCACCACCTGCGAGAAGTCGCCCATCGAACTCAAACCTGCACAAACTGTCAGTCGTTTGTGCTGCAAAAAGTTTAGTTTGTGTGATTCTGGTTCTTCAGATATTCACAGTTTTATTTTCGGTCGATGACGTCGTCCAGAACCTCAGAATGTGAAACAGCCTCAAAACAGGAAGAAAATGATGTCAAACGTTTGTATTTGGTTTGTGCTGTTTTGTGCTGTGACAGTTTCATTTGTGTGAGTTTATTTCTCAAATTCTTCATTATTATTTCTGTGGTAATTATAGGACGTCATTTCTGCTCAGCTGACGGAGACAAACTCCACAAAACTAGTGAAGAGAAACGACCTGAGGCTGAGGAAAAGTCTGTTTCAGTCTTTAGTCATTTGCTTTTGACTCAGATTTTATAATAACACAGACTTTTCCTCAGCCTCAGGTCGTTTCTCTTCTCTAGTTTTGTGGAGTTTGTCTCCGTCAGCTGAGCAGAAATGACGTCCTGTAATTACCACAGAAATAATAATGAATAATTTTAGAAATAAACTCACACAAATGAAACTGTCACAGCACAAAACAGCACAAACCAAATACAAACGATTTCTATCATTTTCTTCCTGTTTTGAGGCTGTTTCACATTCTGAGGTTCTGGACGACGTCATCGACCGAAAATAAAACTTCAAACAACTTAAGAACCAGAATCACACAAACAAAACTTTCTGCAGCACAAACGATTAACAGAGTTTTTGTGCAGGTTTGTGTTTGTTGGGGCGACTTCACGGAGGTTTTTTCACCTGCTGTGTGACCCCTGAAGTGTGGACATTCGAACACAGCCCAAAACATGCGTCAAAATGTGTCCCAATGTTCAAATCTTAGACATGTGTGCGGCGAGGGTCCTGCAGGCGTTCAGTTGAGCAGAGCCGTGCTGTTATTAAAGAGCGTTCGGCTGTTAGTGACACAGACTGAACACATCAGATCAGACACTCGGCAGGAGACGACCCAACACAAACCGACTAACAACCGACAGAAACGTGTGTGCGGAATCAAGTCTGAGGCAAACAGTTTAAAGTTCAAGTTGTTCAACAAGTTTTAAAACCTCAAGAAAAAAAGTACAAATAAAAATACCAAAAACAAACAAAGTAAAATTAAATTAAATTAATTTGCAATCAAATTATTTGAGTAATCATGTAAAATATCCTTCTTTGCCTCTTTGGAAACTTTGTTTTCTTTCTCAGTTTTGTTTGATGCCGTTTTCTTTGGATACGATTCTTCTCGTTTGACGTTTTGGTTTCAGTTTTGGCACAAACGTGGGCGGGACTTCCATGGGTGCGTTCCCATTGGCTCATTTATGTTTGACGGACAGCTGAGTTTTTAATTTTTTTTATTTTATTTAACCTTTATTTCACCAGGCAAAACATTAAGAACAGATTCTTATTTACAGTGTTGGCCTAGAACAATTTAAGGGAAAAGGGAAGAAAACAATAAACATATTCACACAGACAATAAGCAATAAATTAATGATCAGTCAATGAAACATTTACACGACTCCATAAAAATGTCCTTCGATCTGTGTTTGAATGCAGAAAGTGAAATCAAAGTGTCCATATGCAGGGTTATGAGTTCTAATCATTTGCAGCAGTAAAATGAAAAGACATCAGGCCAAATGAGGATCGAGTGTCATGTCTCGAGTTCCTGTTGCAGTCACTGATGTGGATGTGGAGGGGAGAGGCCAGATTTAACCTATTTAACCTCCATTTAACCAGGAAAGTCCCACTGAGACACTCATCTCTTTTTCAAGGGAGTCCTGCCACGCACACTGCACTTTCACACGAGGCATTGTGGGTGAAGTGTCTTGCCTAAAGACACAATGACAGTTTTTTTTATGACTGGCGCCCCCCTGTGGCACCTGGAATTCCCGCTGTCCCCCACCCACGCACTGCCCAGGCCCGGCCTCTGAAGAACCATCCACCAGAGAACGGTGAATATTAGAAAAGCTCCGAGCACCAAACGTCAGCAGGAAACGTCCACGACAGCTTCAGGAGCTCCAAAACTCAGCTGTCCGTCAAACATAAACGAGCCAATGGGAACGCGCCCATGGAAGTCCCGCCCACCTGTCACATTTGTGCCAAAACTGAAACCAAAAAGTCCAGGAGCACGAACGGGAAAGAGAATCAGCACCAAAGAAAATGGCATCAAACTAAACTGAGGAAGACACGGAACAAAAGCAAAGAGGCAAAGACAGATATTTTACACGATTACACAAATAATTTGATTGCAATCTCATATTTTCCTTTTTTTATTAGGTATTTTGATTTATACGTTTTTGCGTTTTTTTGAACTATGACTCAAAATTGATTCCAAACAGACGGACCGTTTCAGAGCCAAAAACACTGCGGCAAACGCAAAGAACAACAGCCGTAAAACTCTGCACACACCTCTCATTTACAAAACAAGGACACAGACAATTTAAAGGCACATTCTGTAACTTTTCCACCTGTTTGTCCTCGTGGGAATGTTACTGCTTTGCATGGAATGTTCCGCGATATGGCATTAATCATCTTTAATTTGTTCAATTACAGGTGTTTTATGGCTCAAAAGTGCCTTAAAACAAACATTCTTACTCCGCAGATCTGACCTATAACCGTTTCCATGGATACGGACAACTTTAATGCCATATTTGGTCACTTTCCAGGCAAAGGATTAACCGCAAGAGTCTGCCCTCCAACCACAAGCTCACCAGGTGTAATCTTGAGAAGAAATACTAGAGCTTCATAAGAGCTTCATATTCAGAACTAACTGCAGCTGCGACGGGAAGGTTTCAGACCAAGAGTTTGTTTTCATACGATACTGAGGAAGTGGGGCTGCAGTTAGAAAATGTCCGAGCGGTAAATCCCAATTCACTACATGTCACAAAAGTGTAAAACCTGCGGGAAGTCGCAGCATCAAACTGAACCTGCACAAAAACTCTGACAATCATTTGTGCTGCAGAAAGTTTCGTTTGTGTGATTCTGGTTCTTCAGATATTCACAGTTTTATTTTGGTCGATGACGTCGTCCAGAACCTCAGAATGTGAAACAGCCTCAAAACAGAAGAAAATGATGTCAAACGTTTGTATTTGGTTTGTGCTGTTTTGTGCTGTGACAGTTTCATTTGTGTGAGTTTATTTCTAAAATTATTCATTATTATTTCTGTGGTAATTACAGGACGTCATTTCTGCTCAGCTGACGGAGACAAACTCCACAAAACTAGAGAAGAGAAACGACCTGAGGCTGAGGAAAAGTCTGTTTCAGTCTTTAGTTATTTGCTTTTTATTAATATTTGATATAATAACACAGAGTTTTCCTCAGCCTCAGGTCGTTTCTCTTCACTAGTTTTGTGGAGTTTGTCTCCGTCAGCTGAGCAGAAATGACGTCCTGTAATTACCACAGAAATAATCATGAAGAATTTTAGAAATAAACTCACACAAATGAAACTGTCACAGCACAAAACAGCACAAACCAAATCCAAACGTTTCTATCATTTTCTGGTGAGTTGAGTGTATTTCACATTCTGAGGTTCTGGACGACGTCATCGGCCGAAAATAAAACTGCAAATATCTTAAAAACCAGAATCACACAAACAAAACTTTTTGCAGCACAAACGGCTGACGTAGTTTTTGTGCAGGTTTGAGTTCGATGAGGCGACTTCAGCAGGTTCTGGACTCTCGCCTCGGTTATTCTGCTTTGACTCTGACAGACACGTTACACAGACATTCGGTTAAAAGGCCTTTTCCGGAAGCGTCTACGCAAACGCACGACTCTGCACTGCACACGTCGCCCCCGCGGTGACGCCACAGGGGGGCGGGACATGCAGCTGAGCGAGGGACCTGATTGGTGGAGAGAAGACGTCCGTCTCCAAAGCTCTCTCCACCTTCTGAGGCTGACTGTGGGACAGGAGCAGCACAAACAAATGAACCACAAACCAACGCAGAGCTGCGGAGGAAGGAGTTAACCAGGGTCATGAGGAGCAGAAACTTTACTGTGAACTCTGCGTTTAACTGAGAATATTAAACCTGTTTCTTCCGCTTTCTCTCAAAATAAGAAAAGCATGAAATCATTAGTGGTTTTGAGGAACCAGTATCAACTAAACCAGGACGAAAATATGCAGGAAAACCCAAAAATGTCACAAATAGTAAAACATTTGTTCAAATTAGCTCATAAAAAGTCAAATACACAAATAAATACAATAAATATATAAAGTAAATGTATGAAATGAGACTTGGATGTGTCCGTCTGCAGCTTTAGAGACACAGGTTCAGGTGTTAAAATCAGCTGTTAAATCCTAATAAACACGGAAAGGGCGACATTAAGAGTCATTTTGTTTAGTGTTGGCTTAAAGCATGTGATTGTCTTGGGTTGTACCTGAAGATGCTAATGGCGCTTAAAGTGTGTTATAATTTTGTAGTTTTCTCAGTGCTAGCTTAAACCGTGCTGTAGTTTTGCAGTTTTCTTAGTGCTATCGTGTTGTAGTTTTAGCTTAAACCGTGTTGTAGTTTTAGCTTAAACCGTGTTGTAGTTTCACATTAGCCCGTGTCGTAGTTTTAGCTTAAACCGTGTCGTAGTTTTAGCTTAAACCGTGTTGTAGTTTCACCTTAGCCCGTGAGTAGTTTTAGCTTAAACCGTGTTGTAGTTTCAACTTAGCCCGTGAGTAGTTTTAGCTTAAACCGTGTTGTAGTTTCACATTAGCCCGTGTTGTAGTTTTAGCTTAAACCGTGTTGTAGTTTCACATTAGCCCGTGTCGTAGTTTTAGCTTAAACCCTGTCGTAGTTTCACCTTAGCCCGTGTCGTAGTTTCAGCTTAAACCCTGTCGTAGTTTCACATTAGCCCGTGTCGTAGTTTTAGCTTAAACCGTGTTGTAGTTTCACATTAGCCCGTGTCGTAGTTTTAGCTTAAACCCTGTCGTAGTTTCACATTAGCCCGTGTCGTAGTTTTAGCTTAAACCCTGTCGTAGTTTCACCTTAGCCCGTGTTGTAGTTTCAGCTTAAACCCTGTCGTAGTTTCACATTAGCCCGTGTCGTAGTTTTAGCTTAAACCCTGTCGTAGTTTCACATTAGCCCGTGTCGTAGTTTTAGCTTAAACCCTGTCGTAGTTTCACCTTAGCCCGTGTCGTAGTTTTAGCTTAAACCCTGTCGTAGTTTCACCTTAGCCCGTGTCGTAGTTTTAGCTTAAACCCTGTCGTAGTTTCACCTTAGCCCGTGTCGTAGTTTTAGCTTAAACCCTGTCGTAGTTTCACCTTAGCCCGTGTCGTAGTTTCACCTTAGCCCGTGTCGTAGTTTTAGCTTAATCCCTGGGGTAGTTTCACCTTCTGCAGTGTCGTAGTTTTAGCTTAAACCCTGTCGTAGTTTCACCTTAGCCCGTGTCGTAGTTTTAGCTTAAACCCTGTCGTAGTTTCACCTTAGCCCGTGTCGTAGTTTTAGCTTAAACCCTGTCGTAGTTTCACCTTAGCCCGTGTCGTAGTTTTAGCTTAAACCCTGTCGTAGTTTCACCTTAGCCCGTGTCGTAGTTTTAGCTTAAACCCTGTCGTAGTTTCACATTAGCCCGTGTCGTAGTTTTAGCTTAAACCCTGTCGTAGTTTCACATTAGCCCGTGTCGTAGTTTTAGCTTAAACCCTGTCGTAGTTTCACCTTAGCCCGTGTCGTAGTTTTAGCTTAAACCCTGTCGTAGTTTCACCTTAGCCCGTGTCGTAGTTTTAGCTTAAACCGTGTCGTAGTTTCACCTTAGCCCGTGTCGTAGTTTTAGCTTAAACCGTGTTGTAGTTTCACCTTAGCCCGTGTCGTAGTTTTAGCTTAAACCCTGTCGTAGTTTCACCTTAGCCCGTGTCGTAGTTTTAGCTTAAACCCTGTCGTAGTTTCACCTTAGCCCGTGTCGTAGTTTCACCTTAGCCCGTGTCGTAGTTTTAGCTTAAACCCTGTCGTAGTTTCACCTTAACCCGTGTCGTAGTTTTAGCTTAAACCCTGTCGTAGTTTCACATTAGCCCGTGTCGTAGTTTTAGCTTAAACCCTGTCGTAGTTTCACTTTAGCCCGTGTCGTAGTGTTAGCTTAAACCCTGTCGTAGTTTCACATTAGCCCGTGTCGTAGTTTTAGCTTAAACCCTGTCGTAGTTTCACATTAGCCCATGTCGTAGTTTTAGCTTAAACCCTGTCGTAGTTTCACATTAGCCCGTGTCGTAGTTTTAGCTTAAACCCTGTCGTAGTTTCACCTTAGCCCGTGTCGTAGTTTTAGCTTAAACCCTGTCGTAGTTTCACATTAGCCCATGTCGTAGTTTTAGCTTAAACCCTGTCGTAGTTTCACCTTAGCCCGTGTCGTAGTTTTAGCTTAAACCCTGTCGTAGTTTCACCTTAGCCCGTGAGTAGTTTTAGCTTAAACCCTGTCGTAGTTTCACCTTAGCCCGTGTCGTAGTTTTAGCTTAAACCCTGTCGTAGTTTCACCTTAGCCCGTGTCGCAGTTTTAGCTTAAACCCTGTCGTAGTTTCACCTTAGCCCGTGTCGTAGTTTTAGCTTAAACCCTGTCGTAGTTTCACCTTAGCCCGTGTCGTAGTTTTGCGTCAGTGCTAGCCCGGAGCATGTGCGTGTCTTGGGCCGTACCTGAGCCTGCGTCTCTGGGGCATCTGCTGGTCCAGGTCCCTCTGCTGTCGTTCTTCTCTCGTCATTCCTTTGTAATTCGACGTGAGGCCAAAGATCGGCCGCGACCACTCGTCTGGAAACACAACAATTATTTAAAAACAAAACAAAAAAACATTTATAAATCAGTTTAAACGCGTGTGTACGTTCAAGAGCGAATATTTGGCAGGTGCACGTCACATATTTAGATTCACCGTGTTCCTTTTATTGTTTTAAAAATGTTGTATTCACCAAAAACAACGTATGAGGGTCAATGACGTATAAGGATTTTCAACAGGCAAATTTTAATATGTAAAAATATGAGTTTCTATTGAAGTATTTCCAGTGTCAGGAGCATAAATCTGTGTTTAACATTTATATGAAGCATTTTTAGTGTAAAATATCATGTGGTGCGACCGAGAATAACCTTAAAATAGTTTTATTTATCGCCTGCTTGTGTTTAACTTTAAAAATAATAATTTTTGTATATATTTTTAGTTTATGATTTTTATATTTTTCTTTTAGTTTTTAATAATTTTTATATATTTTTGTTTAGTTTATATATATATTTTTTTTACATTTTATTATTATTATTATTATTATTATTATTATTATTATTATTATTGTTATTATTAACTCTCATGTAACAGATAATACTCCCTACAACTGCATTTGGAAGAAAACGGTGCAGTTTTAGGTTTTCTGCACAGTTGTTCCTGAGCTCCGCCCATTTCACAGATAAACTAAATCTCATAATTGTTCTGTTTTTCTAATTTTATAAAACAAGCACATAATCCGCGTGCGACCGTGAATAACCTTAAATAGTTTTATTTTCTAAAACCTGGTTGTTATATTAATCTAAGTTGTGAGTAATTTGAAGTGTACAGAAACAAACTGTTGTGTTTCTTTAGATTTTTAATGCATATTGATATTTTCTTTTGCTCCAATACGACAGTCGCCTGCTTGTGTTTAATGAACAAACTACTGCCCTGGAAAATGAAGAAAAATGAAGAAAAATGAAGGAAAATGAAGAAAAATGAAGAAAAATGAAGAAAAATGAAGGAAAATGAAGAAAAATGAAGAAAAATGAAGAAAAATGAAGGAAAATGAAGAAAAATGAAGGAAAATGAAGAAAAATGAAGAAAAATGAAGAAAAATGAAGAAAAATGAAGAAAAATGAAGAAAAATGAAGGAAAATGAAGAAAAATGAAGAAAAATGAAGGAAAATGAAGAAAAATGAAGAAAAATGAAGAAAAATGAAGAAAAATGAAGAAAAATGAAGGAAAATGAAGAAAAATGAAGGAAAATGCCTAAAGAACCGTTCACCCAAGTCGACTTTGTCTGTTATTAAACTCCAGCCACAGAATTCCTGCTGTTATTAGTCGCACCACATGATATTTTAACACTTTAAAGACAAAAAACATGCAGGAAAAAATGATTTGGTTCCATGGAGGTCAGAGGTGCTACAGAAATGTGCTGAATTATTATGAAATTTGAACCTTTTTAACTGAGGAAATTGTAATTGGACAGAGAATTTAGGCGTCGTGTCACTGACCCATAAACAGGTTTTATAACTCGTACTGCCAACCGTAAGGAGGGTTTGAGAGATCCCTACATTACTCTAAAACCTCTAAAGGCTCCTCTTTTTGATGAGGAACAATGTTAGAACACGGGAGGAAGCTTCGAGTGCATTTTGCAGAATAGCCGCTCTTTATATCGTGTTTAGACGTGTGCGGATGTGCGTTCAGGTTTGTGTCGTACTGATGAGCTTCAGGGCCAGGTCTTTGTTGGTTCTCGACTCTTTGGGATGTTTGTAGAGGAACATCACGGCTCGTCCGATCCCACTGTGCTTCAGCGTCTCCTGGCTCACGCTGGGCAGCTGCACACACACACGTAGCATTAGCACAGGTAGCGTTAGCTCAGGTAGCATTAGCACACGTAGCATTAGCACAGGTAGCATTAGCACACGTAGCATTAGCACACATAGCATTAGCACACTATTCAAAACACAGCAAATAACACAAACATTTCCTACAGAGTGTAAATACATTTTTATATCCGTTTCCTTAAAATGATGCCAAGAGGTCAGTTTTCACTTTGCTTTCATTTTGCTAGGATAATAGTTACGGGTTCCTGCTCTTTTTCACAAAATTTCCAAACTTTTCCATGACTTTTTCATGACCTAAAGTGTTCTGCAGGACTTTACGGCTCCTACATGTGTAAAATTTCTCAGACTTTTAGGGCTAAATATGAAATGTGAACCTTTTTCTCTCACGTTATGGTTGGGTTTTATAGTTTTTAACATTCTAAATCCTGTCAGTGCTTTTATTGTGTCTCTTATTGTGTTTGTCCTGTTGAAGCGGCTGCGCAGACGCTCAGAGATAATCAGAACAGCCTCATGAGAACAGAACACTGGAGCTGCATGAAAGAGAAACTAAAACTCTGACCTTTCCAGGCCTGGAAAATGACATTTTGACCGTGGGGACCCTGTAATTAAACTGATGCCTGAAGGGGGCCTCCTCCTGCCGTCCTGAGACCCTGCTGAGAAAGGTCTGGGGACGGTTCGGTTCAGAGGGTCTGGGGGCGGTTCGGTTCAGAGGGTCTGGGGACGGTTCGGTTCAGAGGGTCTGGGGACGGTTCGGTTCAGAGGGTCTGGGGGCGGTTCGGTTCAGAGGGTCTCGGGGCGGTTCGGTTCAGAGGGTCTGGGGACGGTTCGGTTCAGAGGGTCTGGGGACGGTTCGGTTCAGAGGGTCTGGGGGCGGTTCGGTTCAGAGGGTCTGGGGACGGTTCGGTTCAGAGGGTCTCGGGGCGGTTCGGTTCAGAGGGTCTGGGGGCGGTTCGGTTCAGAGGGTCTGGGGGCGGTTCGGTTCAGAGGGTCTGGGGACGGTTCGGTTCAGAGGGTCTCGGGGCGGTTCGGTTCAGAGGGTCTCGGGGCGGTTCGGTTCAGAGGGTCTGGGGGCGGTTCAGTTCAGAGGGTCTGGGGGCGGTTCGGTTCAGAGGGTCTGGGGGCGGTTCGGTTCAGAGGGTCTGGGGACGGTTCGGGTCAGAGGGTCTGGGGACGGTTCGGGTCAGAGGGTCTGGGGGCGGTTCGGGTCAGAGGGTCTCAGGACGGTTTGGTTCAGAGGGTCTGGGGACGGTTCCTGCACTCGACCCGTCTTTAAACCTGCACTCGACCCGTCTTTAAACCTGCACTCGACCCGTCTTTAAACCGGCACTCGACCCGTCTTTAAACCTGCACTCGACCCGTCTTTAAACCTGCACTCGACCCGTCTTTAAACCTGCACTCGACCCGTCTTTAAACCGGCACTCGACCCGTCTTTAAACCTGCACTCGACCCGTCTTTAAACCTGCACTCGACCCGTCTTTAAACCTGCACTCGACCCGTCTTTAAACCTGCACTCGACCCGTCTCTAAACCTGCACTCGACCCGTCTTTAAACCGGCACTCGACCCGTCTTTAAACCGGCACTCGACCCGTCTTTAAACCGGCACTCGACCCGTCTTTAAACCGGCACTCGACCCGTCTTTAAACCCGCACTCGACCCGTCTCTAAACCTGCACTCGACCCTCACCTCCTGCAGGATCCGGAGCAGCTCCTCTCTGATCCGAAGCGCCGGCAGGGATTTGTCGGGCAGAGGACTGATCCACTCTTTAATGGCCGACATCACCCCGCTGTCGATGAACGTCTCCTTCAAGTCCTGCCTGAAACACACGGACGAGAAGTGTTTGCTCAAGAGCACAACCGCAGCTTCAGGAAGGACCCGTGCCTTATTCTTCCCCATATAAAACGCGTCTCTCCCCAGTACAGAGATACAGATATGTTGTATAAGCAGCTCTGCAGGTCGAAACAAGTCCACATCCGTCTGCATCGAATTCTAACGCTTTTTACTGTCCGAAAAGCAAGAAGTGTGCAGTTAGCATGCTAGTTGTTAATAACGTTACAGTAAACTCCGCTCTGCTGCCTGAAGAGTTGTGGAAATAAATTATAGTTTTACCCAAATCAAAAAGCAATTTGGGGAGAAAATATGACAAATGTGTTGAAAATGATGTGATTCTAAACTCGTCGTGGTGAAAAATGAGGATGAAACGAGGTTAAGAAAAAGGACTAAACCAGGACTAAACCAGGACTAAACCAGGACTGAACCAGGACTGAACCAGGACTAAACCAGGACTAAACCAGGACCAAACCAGGACTAAACCAGGACCGAACCAGGACTAAACCAGGACTAAACCAGGACTAAACCAGGACCAAACCAGGACTAAACCAGGACTAAACCAGGACCAAACCAGGACTAAACCAGGACTAAACCAGGACTAAACCAGGACTGAACCAGGACTGAACCAGGACTGAACCAGGACCGAACCAGGACTAAACCAGGACTGAACCAGGACTGAACCAGGACTAAACCAGGACTAAACCAGGACTGAACCAGGACTGAACCAGGACTGAACCAGGACTGAACCAGGACTGAACCAGGACTGAACCAGGACTAAACCAGGACTGAACCAGGACTGAACCAGGACTGAACCAGGACTAAACCAGGACTAAACCAGGACTAAACCAGGACTAAACCAGGACCAAACCAGGACTAAACCAGGCCTAAACCAGGACTAATCCTTTAGTTTATTTCTCCTGACAGAGAAGACAGTTTTTGTTTCATGTGGAGTGTTTCAGGAATTACATAAATCTGCGGCACAAATCAGGTCATAAACTCCACCTGAGACTCCCACCTGTCCCACCTGTCCCACCTGCCTCACCTGCCTCACCTGCCTCACATGTCTCACCTGTCTCACCCGCCTCACCTGTCTCACCTGTCTCACCTGCCTCACCTGCCTCTGCTCGCTTTAAACCATAATGTTCTTACTTCTTCAGATGCATGACGACTTGGGGCAGGAGCGTGAGTTTCTTCAGAGCAGGTTTCTTCTGACTGTTCAGTGTTCGATCCTCCTGGAAAGAACAGATTTTAAAATAAGAAAAGTCAAATCCACAAAGGTTTTCGATTTCAGTGACAAGATCCATTCTCCCGCTGCATCCGAGAGGGCATCTGACACAGGAGCAGCGCGGGAGGGCATCAGGCGCACCTCGGCGGCCTCGTTCATCTTGTTGATCATGGCGCTGACCACGTCGTCGGCGTCGCTGATGAACGTTCCTCCGTCGCGGTGTTTCCGTTTCTTGCTGTTCATCGCTTTTCTCTTCGCCAACATGATGTCAAAGTCCGACATGAAACTGGTGCTGCGAACGGAAAGGGACAGATTCAGGAAAAGCTGCACTGCGGAACCTTTCACCTGCTCCGAGAGGCAGAGGAAAGAGAGTGAGAGGGTGGGATTAAAACGATCGGAAATATAAATGATCGTTTTACCCAAGCTGAGAAGCAATTTGAGGAGAAAATTTGGTTATTAGGTTTGGTAAATTAGGTTCATAGGGGGTCAGGTGCTATGAGGATTGGGCAGCAAACTGCCCCTGTGACCCAGCCGGATTAAGCGGGAGAAGATGGATGGATGTGGTTACAGACTCTTGGTGCAGGACTGGGGTCATAGTTTCGGGATGTGACCGGTAACAGTTTGACCGAATCAGCGTTAACAGGTCACAATGTTTTGACCGTCGGTTAAATGGAGCGCTACATAAAGGTGCTTGAGGGGTGCTTGAGGACGGCGCGGTTCTACAGTCCGAGTGTGAGTCGCCGTAAACGATCTCAGACTGGAGCGTAAATGCACATTTTCTGTGGCGCGAAGTCTCGATGCTCAAGGAGGTTCATGTCAGCAACACCCTCGAGCTTTTTCTACAGTGAGAAAAGCCGACCTACCGTGCCAACTATGCTATCCGTGCTAACTGTGCTAACTTTGCTATCCGTGCTAACTATGCTATCCGTGCTAACTGTGCTAACTTTGCTATCCGTGCTAACTATGCTATCCGTGCTAACTGTGCTAACTGTGCTAACCGTGCTAACCATGCTCCGCCAAGTGCTTTCTCTGTGTTTCTGTTTATCTCTCCAGGCTTTAGTGCTGCTGCGAGCTGTAGTTTGAGTTTCCACAGAAGCTTTTGTTGTCGGCTGTTGGATGTTTTGGTGTTTTATCCTCACAGTTTTGTGCGTTTTGTGACTAAAGTCATGATGCTGGGTTAAACTGAGCCTTACGTGCGTGTTTGTGTATAAATGCTTCCTGTGGCGTGGACAGACTTGTGCTCCTCAGTTTATAAGCGACGTCTCTTCGGTCATTTTCTGAAATGAGCCACAGCGAAGTTTCAAAGCTTCTGACACTCGACTCACACCTTTATCTTCATCTTTATCTCCAAACGGGTGCTATTTCAGATAGAGATTAGATTTAGAAAAGATTTTAAACTGAACGGTTAAACTGATTCTAACCGATTAACGAGGCTCGGTCATGATTTTTGTTTTTTTGTTTTTGCCAACTTATGATTATCCTGACTCCTGGTGCAGGACTGGAGTTGTGGTGAGGGTTAACCCGGTGTTGTAGTTACAGTTAAACCGGTGTTGTGGTGAGGGTTAAACCGGTGTTGTGGTGAGGGTTAACCCGGTGTTGTGGTGAGGGTTAAACCGGTGTTGTGGTGAGGGTTTTACTGACTCTAGTCCGCTGCGGTCGACTCCTTCGTCTGAGTCCGAGTCGTCTTGTTCTTGTTGTTTCTTTTGTGGCGTTTCCTTCTTCTCCTGCTCCAGATCCTCCTGGTTAAAGCCCTGAACACACACACACATATACACATATTTACACATATACACACACACACACACATATATATATAATCCACACACACACACATATAAACACACACTATTTGGCCTGTGGTGATATGGGGGAAAAACAAAAAGAATCATAATTTTCCCCATGTCTCGTTCTTCAGTTTGATCTTCCAGCTTCATGGAAACAGCCTCAGGGTCACTGCTGTTTTTAGTTTGGCTGAAACGGCCAATAATAATAATAATAATAATAATAATAATAATAATAATAATAATAATAATAATAATAATAATAATAATAATAATAATAATAATAATAATAATAATAATAATAATAATAATAATAATAATAATAATAATAATAATAATTCCCATTGACAGACTCACAGTGAACTCCTCCTCCTCCTCGTCTCCAGACTCTCCAAAGATGTCGGCGATCATCTTCCTGAGGACACAACAGGGCAGGTGAGAGGGGCAGGTGAGAGGGGCAGGAGAGAGGGGCAGGAGAGAGGGGCAGGAGAGAGGGGCAGGAGAGAGGGGCAGGTGAGAGGGGCAGGAGAGAGGGGCAGGAGAGAGGGGCAGGAGAGAGGGGCAGGTGAGAGGGGCAGGAGAGAGGGGCAGGAGAGAGGGGCAGGAGAGAGGGGCAGGTGAGAGGGGCAGGTGAGAGGGGCAGGTGAGAGGGGCAGGTGAGAGGGGCAGGTGATAGGGCCAGGTGAGAGGGGCAGGTGAGAGGGGCAGGTGAGAGGGGCAGGTGAGAGGGGCAGGTGAGAGGGGAAGGTGAGAGGGGAAGGTGAGAGGGGCAGGTGAGAGGGGCAGGTGAGAGGGGCAGGTGAGAGGGGCAGGTGAGAGGGGCAGGTGAGAGGGGCAGGTGAGAGGGGCAGGAGAGAGGGGCAGGTGAGAGGGGCAGGTGAGAGGGGCAGGTGAGAGGGGCAGGTGAGAGGGGCAGGTGAGAGGGGAAGGTGAGAGGGGCAGGTGAGAGGGGCAGGTGAGAGGGGCAGGTGAGAGGGGAAGGTGAGAGGGGCAGGTGAGAGGGGCAGGTGAGAGGGGCAGGTGAGAGGGGCAGGTGAGGGGGGCAGGAGAGAGGGGCAGGAGAGAGGGGCAGGTGAGAGGGGCAGGTGAGAGGGGCAGGAGAGAGGGGCAGGAGAGAGGGGCAGGTGAGAGGGGCAGGTGAGGGGGGCAGGTGAGGGGGGCAGGTGAGAGGGGCAGGTGAGAGGGGCAGGTGAGAGGGGCCTCACTCCTCCTCTCTCTCCTTCTCTTTACAGTATTCCCTCACTCTCCTCTTCCTTCTATTTCTTCTCCTCACTGCCACAGTATTCACTTTCTTCTCTCTCCCTCTCGCTCCCTCCGTCTCCTCCTCCTCTCCAGTATTCCCTCACTCCTCTCCTCTCCAGTATTCCCTCACTCCTCTCCTCCTCTCCAGTATTCCCTCACTCCTCTCCTCCTCTCCAGTATTCCCTCACTCCTCTCCTCCTCTCCAGTATTCCCTCACTCCTCTCCAGTATTCCCTCACTCCTCTCCTCCTCTCCAGTATTCCCTCACTCCTCTCCTCCTCTCCAGTATTCCCTCACTCCTCTCCTCCTCTCCAGTATTCCCTCACTCCTCTCCAGTATTCCCTCACTCCTCTCCTCCTCTCCAGTATTCCCTCTCTCCTCTCCAGTATTCCCTCACTCCTCTCCTCCTCTCCAGTATTCCCTCTCTCCTCTCCAGTATTCCCTCACTCCTCTCCAGTATTCCCTCACTCCTCTCCTCCTCTCCAGTATTCCCTCACTCCTCTCCTCCTCTCCAGTATTCCCTCACTCCTCTCCAGTATTCCCTCACTCCTCTCCTCCTCTCCAGTATTCCCTCTCTCCTCTCCAGTATTCCCTCACTCCTCTCCTCCTCTCCAGTATTCCCTCACTCCTCTCCTCCTCTCCAGTATTCCCTCACTCCTCTCCTCCTCTCCAGTATTCCCTCACTCCTCTCCTCCTCTCCAGTATTCCCTCACTCCTCTCCTCCTCTCCAGTATTCCCTCACTCCTCTCCTCCTCCTCTCCAGTATTCCCTCACTCCTCTCCAGTATTCCCTCACTCCTCTCCTCTCCAGTATTCCCTCACTCCTCTCCTCCTCTCCAGTATTCCCTCACTCCTCTCCTCCTCCTCTCCAGTATTCCCTCACTCCTCTCCTCCTCTCCAGTATTCCCTCACTCCTCTCCTCCTCCTCTCCAGTATTCCCTCACTCCTCTCCTCCTCCTCTCCAGTATTCCCTCACTCCTCTCCTCCTCTCCAGTATTCCCTCACTCCTCTCCTCCTCCTCTTCAGTATTCACTCTCTCCTCTTCCTTCTATTTCTTCTCCTCACTGCCACAGTCTTCACTTTCTTCTCTCTCCCTCTCGCTCCCTCCGTCTCCTCCTCCTCTTCATCCCTTTCTCCCCATACTTAGTTTTTACACTCACTCTTCTTCGTCTTCTCCATCCCTCTCTCCTTCTCTCTTTCCTCCTATTTACACAGTATTCACTCACTCCTCTCCTCCTCCATCCCTCTCTCCTCTTCGTCCTCTCCTCTCTTCCTTCTTTCCATCCACCTTTTCACATTTACACTGTATTCCCTCACTCCTCTCCTCCTCTCCAGTATTCCCTCACTCCTCTCCTCCTCCTCTCCAGTATTCCCTCACTCCTCTCCTCCTCTCCAGTATTCCCTCACTCCTCCTCCTCTTCAGTATTCCCTCACTCCTCTCCTCCTCTCCAGTATTCCCTCACTCCTCTCCTCCTCCTCTCCAGTATTCTCTCACTCCTCTCCTCCTCTCCAGTATTCCCTCACTCCTCCTCTCCAGTATTCCCACACTCCTCTCCTCCTCCTCTCCAGTATTCCCTCACTCCTCTCCTCCTCTCCAGTATTCCCTCACTCCTCTCCTCCTCCTCTCCAGTATTCCCTCACTCCTCTCCTCCTCTCCAGTATTCCCTCACTCCTCTCCTCTCCAGTATTCCCTCACTCCTCTCCTCCTCCTCTCCAGTATTCCCTCACTCCTCTCCTCCTCATATTTACACAGTACTCCTCCTTTCCTCTCCTCCTCTCCAGTATTCCCTCACTCCTCTCCTCCTCTCCAGTATTCCCTCACTCCTCTCCTCCTCTCCAGTATTCCCTCACTCCTCTCCTCCTCTCCAGTATTCCCTCACTCCTCTCCTCCTCCTCTCCAGTATTCCCTCACTCCTCTCCTCCTCTCCAGTATTCCCTCACTCCTCTCCTCTCCAGTATTCCCTCATTCCTCTCCTCCTCCTCTCCAGTATTCCCTCACTCCTCTCCTCCTCATATTTACACAGTACTCCTCCTTTCCTCTCCTCCTCTCCAGTATTCCCTCACTCCTCTCCTCCTCTCCAGTATTCCCTCACTCCTCTCCTCCTCTCCAGTATTCCCTCACTCCTCTCCTCCTCTCCAGTATTCCCTCACTCCTCTCCTCCTCCTCTCCAGTATTCCCTCACTCCTCTCCTCCTCCTCTTCAGTATTCCCTCACTCCTCTCCTCCTCTCCAGTATTCCCTCACTCCTCTCCTCTCCAGTATTCCCTCACTCCTCTCCTCTCCTCCTCTCCAGTATTCCCTCACTCCCTCCTCCTCTCCAGTATTCCCTCACTCCTCTCCTCTCCAGTATTCCCTCACTCCTCTCCTCTCCTCCTCTCCAGTATTCCCTCACTCCTCTCCTCCTCCTCTCCAGTATTCCCTCACTCCTCTCCTCCTCTCCAGTATTCCCTCACTCCTCTCCTCTCCAGTATTCCCTCACTCCTCTCCTCCTCCTCTCCAGTATTCCCTCACTCCTCTCCTCCTCTCCAGTATTCCCTCACTCCTCTCCTCCTCTCCAGTATTCCCTCACTCCTCTCCTCCTCTCCAGTATTCCCTCACTCCTCTCCTCCTCCTCCAGTATTCCCTCACTCCTCTCCTCCTCCTCTTCAGTATTCCCTCACTCCTCTCCTCCTCTCCAGTATTCCCTCACTCCTCTCCTCTCCAGTATTCCCTCACTCCTCTCCTCTCCTCCTCTCCAGTATTCCCTCACTCCCTCCTCCTCTCCAGTATTCCCTCACTCCTCTCCTCTCCAGTATTCCCTCACTCCTCTCCTCTCCTCCTCTCCAGTATTCCCTCACTCCTCTCCTCCTCCTCTCCAGTATTCCCTCACTCCTCTCCTCCTCTCCAGTATTCCCTCACTCCTCTCCTCCTCTCCAGTATTCCCTCACTCCTCTCCTCCTCTCCAGTATTCCCTCACTCCTCTCCAGTATTCCCTCACTCCTCTCCTCCTCTCCAGTATTCCCTCACTCCTCTCCTCCTCCTCTCCAGTATTCCCTCACTCCTCTCCTCCTCTCCAGTATTCCCTCACTCCTCTCCTCCTCTCCAGTATTCCCTCTCTCCTCTCCAGTATTCCCTCACTCCTCTCCTCTCCAGTATTCCCTCACTCCTCTCCTCCTCCTCTCCAGTATTCCCTCTCTCCTCTCCTCCTTGTTCCCTCACTCCTCTCCTCCTCTCCAGTATTCCCTCACTCCTCTCCTCCTCCTCTCCAGTATTCCCTCACTCCTCTCCTCCTCTCCAGTATTCCCTCACTCCTCTCCTCCTCCTTGTTCACTCACTCCTCCTCGTCCCCGGAGTCGCTGTCACTTCCGAACAGAGCCTTCTCGTCCTTCTTCACCTCCGTCTTCGCCTCCTCCTCTTCCTCGTCCTCGCTGGCTGATCCGAGCTCCCGGAGTTTTGCCGCCAGCGTTTTGTCGGGTCCGGCGGAGGAGGCGGAGTCCGAGTCGTCGCCGTCGGAAACGGCTCGACTCCTCTTCACTGCAAACGACCATTTATCTTTTACTTTGACTTTTACATTTATATAATTCCGCCTTATTTAACACTCGTCTCTTACTGTGAGTCTGTTTACGTCTCCAAACGCTCTGTTCCACCGTGTGATGTCATCAAGTGGTGGTTTTAAAGTGAACAGCTCCTTTTTTTCAGTCTAAACCAGGACTGAACCAGGACTGAACCAGGACTAAACCAGGACTAAACCAGGACTAAACCAGGACTGAACCAGGACTGAACCAGGACTGAACCAGGACTGAACCAGGACTGAACCAGGACTAAATCAGGACTAAACCAGGACTGAACCAGGACTGAACCAGGACTGAACCAGGACTGAACCAGGACTAAATCAGGACTGAACCAGGACTAAACCAGGACTGAACCAGGACTGAACCAGGACTAAAAAAGGACTAAACCAGGACTGAACCAGGACTGAACCAGGACTAAACCAGGACTAAACCAGGACTGAACCAGGACTGAACCAGGACTGAACCAGGACTAAACCAGGACTAAACCAGGACTGAACCAGGACTAAACCAGTACTAAACCAGGACTGAACAAGAACTAAACCAGGACTAAACCTGGACTAAAGCTGGACTAAACCAGGTCTAATGCAGAACTAAACCAGGACTGAACCAGGACTAAAAAAGGACTAAACCTGGACTAAACCAGGACTAAACCAGGACTGAACCAGGACTAAACCAGGACTAAACCAGGACTAAACCAGGACTGAACCAGGACTAAACCAGTACTAAACCAGGACTAAACCACGACTGAACAAGAACTAAACCAGGACTAAACCTGGACTAAAGCTGGACTAAACCAGGTCTAATGCAGAACTAAACCAGGACTGAACCAGGACTGAACCAGGACTAAAAAAGGACTAAACCTGGACTAAACCTGGACTGAACCAGGACTGAACCAGGACTAAAAAAGGACTAAACCTGGACTAAACCTGGACTGAACCAGGTCTGAACCAGGACTAAATCAGGACTAAACCAGGACTGAACCAGGACTGAACCAGGACTGAACCAGGACTAAACCAGGACTAAACCAGGACTAAACCAGGACTAAACCAGGACTGAACCAGGACTGAACCAGGACTGAACCAGGACTAAATCAGGACTAAATCAGGACTAAACCAGGACTGAACCAGGACTGAACCAGGACTGAACCAGGACTAAAAAAGGACTAAACCAGGACTGAACCAGGACTGAACCAGGACTAAACCAGGACTGAACCAGGACTGAACCAGGACTGAACCAGGACTAAACCAGTACTAAACCAGGACTGAACAAGAACTAAACCAGGACTAAACCTGGACTAAAGCTGGACTAAACCAGGTCTAATGCAGAACTAAACCAGGACTGAACCAGGACTAAAAAAGGACTAAAAAAGGACTAAACCTGGACTAAACCAGGACTAAACCAGGACTGAACCAGGACTAAACCAGGACTAAACCAGGACTAAACCAGGACTGAACCAGGACTAAACCAGTACTAAACCAGGACTAAACCACGACTGAACAAGAACTAAACCAGGACTAAACCTGGACTAAAGCTGGACTAAACCAGGTCTAATGCAGAACTAAACCAGGACTGAACCAGGACTGAACCAGGACTAAAAAAGGACTAAACCTGGACTAAACCAGGTCTGAACCGGGACTAAACCAGGACTAAACCAGGACTGAACCAGGACTGAACCAGGATTGAACCAGGACTGAACCAGGACTGAACCAGGACTAAACCTGGACTAAACCTGGACTAAAGCTGGACTAAACCAGGTCTAACACACTACTAAACCAGGACTGAACCAGGACTAAAAAAGGACTAAACCTGGACTAAACTAGGACTGAACCAGGACTAAAAAAGGATTAAACCTGTACTAAACCGGGTCTGTACCGGGACTAAACCAGGACTGAACCAGGACTAAACCAGGACTAAACCAGGACTAAACCAGGACTAAACCAGGACTGAACCAGGACTAAACCAGGACTAAACCAGGACTGAACCGGGACTAAACCAGGACTGAACCAGGACTGAACCAGGACTGAACCAGGTCTAACCTCCTTTTCCCTTTAGTTCAGTGCAGATTAACAATTCCAGGACTGAAATGATCCAAACGGTTCTCATGAAGCTGTGTGGAGTTTAAAAACGCGGCGGAGCACTTCCTGTATCACCACATGATGACATCACGAGGTGGAACAGGGTGTTTTTTTAGTCCGTTTGAGAGAAGAACTCGGCCTAAATCTGCAGGTTTGTGAGTTAAACGTGTGAATGAAACAAAACACGACTCCGGGTCCGTTTGTGACGAGGAAACGACATCAGAACCTCCGAAAACAGCGTCAAACGGGACATTTCAAATCGGAATATCGAACAAAACTCGACTCCGGAGATGTTTCTGAGGAGAAACTAGAACAGGAATATCGTTTTGCGGAATATCGATTTAACCCAAATCCAAAAGCCGCTGCAGCTCACCGGGTTTGTCTGTTTTCTCCTCCTCTTCATCTTCACTGTCCGACAAAACGGCCTTTTTCCTTTTAACTGGAAAAAAAAAGAAGAGAGAATTATGTTGTGGGGGAATGTTCCGCACTGTGGCATTAAACGTTTCAGTTCCAGGTCAGATCTGTGGAGAGGCGACCCTGCTCACAGCCAGAATGAGGGTTTTTTCTATGTGTTTCTGAGCTCTAAATCCACCTGTGACTGAAGTAAAGTGAAGTCGAGCTGTTTAAAGTCACACTGCGGAACATTCCAGGCAAAGTAATACATGTATCCATGGAAACAAGAATGTAACAGACCCACAAATCAAAAAGTTACGACGTGCAGCTTTAAAATTAAGATTTACAAATGAGTTATTCTAATTTTTCTGAGGAAGTTCGTGTTTTGGTTTAATTTGAAACAGTTTGAAAATAACTTTAAATAACTTGGAAATAATTTGAAATAACTTGGAAATAATTTTTAAAAACTTGGAAATAATTTTTAAAAACTTGGAAATAATGTTAAAAAACTTGGAAATAATTTTTAAAAACTTGGAAATAATGTTAAAAAACTTGGAAATAATTTTTAAAAACTTGGAAATAACGTTAAATAACTTGGAAATAACGTTAAATAACTTGGAAATAATTTTTAAAAACTTGGAAATAATTTTTTAAAAACTTGGGAATAACGTTAAATAATTTAGAAATAACTTGAAATAACTTGAAATAACTTAAAAAGGACTTCAGGACTTGAACATATTTAAATATTTATATTTAAATATGTGTTTAAAATGTGTTTTTTATATATATAAAGAATTTTAAACACTTTGAGCAACTTCAGCAACGACATTCACAATAATTCATAAAAATAATCCAAATATCTTTTTTAGAAAGTTAAAAAATTCCAAGTGAGAAATTCAACGACAATCGGAAAACATCTGTACTGAATATTTAAAAGGTGAATTTTCTATATTTTTAATTTTAAACGTATTTAACGTAAAAGTTAACTTAAAATTTCCGCAATTAAAATTCAGAATCAACTTTTTTCAGAGTTAAAAAATTCAAAACGAGAAAATCTGAAGGAACAAATAATTTTGCGTAGGTTTTTTTTATTCCCGTCGTGATAAAACTTCCCGATTCCCGGTCTGTCGTCTCTGTTGTCGCTTTTGAAATGTAAACATTGAAAAGTAAAGTTCAATTTCAATTTCAGCAACTAAAATTCTGAATAAAAATAACCGAATCATCTTTTTTCAGAGTTAAAAAAATCTAAATCTGAAGGAACGAATAATTTTCCGTAGGTTTTTTACTCCCGTCGTGATAAAACTTGGCGATACCTGGTCTGTCGTCTTCGTCGTCGCTGTCCTTCCGCCCTCCGTCTCGTTCTCCGTCGCTGTGAGTCTTCGCCCGCTCTCCCTCCTCTTCCTCGCTGTCCGACTGCATCACTCCCTTCCACTTCCCGCCCTCTTTCTCCTCCTCCTCCTCCTCTCCGTCCCTCTCTCCCTTCTTCCCCCCCTCCTCCTCTTCATCGTCCGAGTCCAACTGTCTCTTTTTCTTCCCCGCCCCCCCGTCCGAGTCGCTGTCGTGTTTTTCCGATTCCGAGTCGGACGCCGCTTTGTTCCCGCGTCCCGTCTCCTCGTCTGCGTCCGACGTGCTGCCGCGGCGCCTGGGCGAACTCGACGGCTCCTCCTCCCGCTTGGTCGGAGACTCGTCCTCGGAGACGCTGGATCGCCGTTTCCCCGGGGATTCCTCGTCGCTGCCGCTGCCGTCGTCGTCGCGCTCTTTCGGCCGCTCGACGTCGCTGCTCGGGTCCCGCTCTTTGGTTTCGTTTTCGCTGTGCTCGTCCCGTTCTTTTTCCGCCTCGTTTTCGCTGTCGTCGTCCCGATCTTTCCTCGGGATCTCGCCGTCGGAGTCGCTCATGGCTCCGCTGGTGTCCATCGGCTGCGCTGCCTCGTCATTACTGCCCTCATCCTGGAAAAACACAAGAACTACGCTTTAACAGAGAGGAAAGAGATCCGGAGTAAACACGGGCATTCGATTACATTTTCCTCATCGATTGGCGGGAGAATTATCGATCGATTTTCAATTAATCATTAACGTTTATATATTACAATAATCATCATTATTATTACTGTTACTAATCTGCATAAATAAACTCAACTTTACACCATATAATCCTCCTGACTCCAGAGCCTCATCAGTGTGAGATCAGAATGAGTTTAATGCAGATTTAAACATTTATGTTTGACACAAACTAAACTTAAAACCACATGACTCATTTGCATAAACTGTAAAGGCTGAAAAAAGCAGCTCTTTCCTTGTGCTGCTGCTTCAGCTTCTGTGGGACTAAAGGACTCGACTCAGTGAATATGAGTGTTCTCTCTGTGACTCAGTGAATATGAGTGTTCTCTCTGTGACTCAGTGAATATGAGTGTTCTCTCTGTGACTCAGTGAATATGAGTGTTCTCTCTGTGACTCAGTGAATATGAGTGTTCTCTCTGTGACTCAGTGAATATGAGTGTTCTCTCTGTGACTCAGTGAATATGAGTGTTCTCTCTGTGACTCAGTGAATATGAGTGTTCTCTCTGTGACTCAGTGAATATGAGTGTTCTCTCTGTGACTCAGTGAATATGAGTGTTCTCTCTGTGACTCAGTGAATATGAGTGTTCTCTCTGTGACAGAGGATGTTCTGCTGATGCTGAGTCTGTTCTGTGCGTATGTGGCGTTGCAGATGTTCATGTTTTCAGAGGTCGTACGTGTGCAGGTTTAGTGCAGCTCTTTATTTAACTCATTTTCCTTTATTTAAAAAATAAATGGTCACATTTTTATAGCGCTTTTCTACCTTTCAAGGCACTCAAACATTCACCCATTCACACACACATTCACACACCAGTGTACGCAGACACTGAGGAATATAGGGATCTCCAAGGAGCCAGAGCCGAGACGTGAGACTGTGAGGCTCCAGAGTTTGTGCTCAGACTCAGCCTCCACTCCTCACACAGCGACTACATTCGGTTTGCCGATTAAAAATGAACGTGATCAACAAAATTCTTAAGAATCGATTATCGATTAGTCGACTAATCAGCCCGTCCCTAATCCGGAGTCCAACCTACAACCTCCTAACTGTGAGATGTATTTAGTTTATTTACGTTTTCATATTATTTTAGTGATTTTATTCACTTATGGAAATTTTGTGGGTTTACTTTTATTGGGTTTTAGTGTTTTTGGACGGGTGATGTTAAAAGCGCTCTGTGTAACTTTTCTCGTTGAGGGTCCGTCGCCTGCTTGTTTCTATGGATACGTCATTGCTCTGCCTGGAATGTTCCGCAGTGTGACATTAAACAGCTCTACTTTACATTTATCCAGTTACAAGTGGTTTTAGAGCTCAGAAATCACTGGAAAAACCTGGAACTCGGCCCGGTTTGGTCTCCATGAAGATAGAAAGGTTTAATGCCGCGGTGTGGGACATTCCAGACAAAGGAAATAACAATAACGCCATGGAGAAAAGCGTTGGACGGAGCCTAACCACTGTGCCGCACCTCAGACTGATGCCGGTCAGTCCTGGCGTTCTCGTCGTCGGAGGGCGGGTGCTCGTCTTGGACTGGAGTTCCACCTCCGTCGTCTGGAAAACACAAAACGCAAATGAGTCTGAAAATAACGAAGAAGAGAAGAGGGTCAGAGGAGCAGAGGAGAGGGTCAGAGGAGCAGAGGAGAGGGTCAGAGGAGCAGAGGAGAGGGTCAGAGGAGCAGAGGAGGAGGTCAGAGGAGCAGAGGAGGAGGTCAGAGGAGCAGAGGAGAGGGTCAGAGGAGCAGAGGAGAGGGTCAGAGGAGGAGGTCAGAGGAGCAGAGGAGGAGGTCAGAGGAGCACAGGAGGAGGTCAGAGGGTCAGAGGACCAGAGGAGGAGGTCAGAGGAGCAGAGAAGAGGGTCAGAGGAGCAGAGGAGGAGGTCAGAGGAGCAGAGGAGAGGGTCAGAGGAGCAGAGGAGAAGGTCAGAGGAGCAGAGGAGAGGGTCAGAGGAGCAGAGGAGAGGGTCAGAGGAGCAGAGGAGGAGGTCAGAGGAGCACAGGAGGAGGTCAGAGGACCAGAGGAGGAGGTCAGAGGAGCACAGGAGGAGGTCAGAGGAGCACAGGAGGAGGTCAGAGGAGCACAGGAGGAGGTCAGAGGGTCAGAGGACCAGAGGAGGAGGTCAGAGGAGCAGAGAAGAGGGTCAGGGGAGCAGAGGAGGAGGTCAGAGGAGCAGAGAAGAGGGTCAGAGGAGCAGAGGAGGAGGTCAGAGGAGCAGAGGAGAGGGTCAGAGGAGCAGAGGAGGAGGTCAGAGGGTCAGAGGAGGAGGTCAGAGGAGCAGAGAGTCAGAGGAGCAGAGGAGGAGGTCAGAGGAGCAGAGGAGAGGGTCAGAGGAGCAGAGGAGGAGGTAAGAGGAGCAGAGGAGGAGGTCAGAGGGTCAGAGGAGCAGAGGAGAAGGTCAGAGGAGCAGAGAAGAGGGTCAGAGGAGCAGAGGAGGAGGTAAGAGGAGCAGAGGAGGAGGTCAGAGGGTCAGAGGAGCAGAGGAGAAGGTCAGAGGAGCAGAGAAGAGGGTCAGAGGAGCAGAGGAGGAGGTTAGAGGAGCACAGGAGGAGGTCAGAGGGTCAGAGGAGCAGAGGAGGAGGTCAGAGGGTCAGAGGAGCAGAGGAGAAGGTCAGAGGAGCAGAGGAGGAGGTCAGAGGAGCAGAGGAGGAGGTCAGAGGAGCAGAGGAGCAGAGGATTCGCTGCGGAAGCCGATACGACGCTCAGGTGCGAGTGAGCGGTCAGAGCCGTTTCCACGAACAGACGAGTGCTGAACGGAAACGGCATCAGCAAACCTGAGACGAGCCGCTGATCCGAGCGTGTGAGGAGGAAGAAGGAGCCAGAGGAGGCCACATTCCCCCTGCTCCGATTTCAAAACCCTCTCAGCTGAAGAGCGCGTCACAGAACATGAAGGACGACTCCCATTTGTACCAATCAACACGACATTTCCAGTCTCCACGAGTCTGGTGATACCAAACGCATCACACTCTGAACGCCACGATATGATAGATTCTGATTAGGGACGTAACAATAACGGAAATCTGCCGATATCGTCTCGTCAAAGGTCTCACAATAATATCTAAAAAAAAAAAAAAACAGAGGGAACTACATAGACCATGATCCTTTGCTCTGTTTCAGTGCAGACGACATGAAGAAATAACTGTTCTAAGCACTTTTACATCTTCATTCTGTGGATTAAGTCTGTGAAGCATTTTTAGAGGAAAAAGTCGCAGATTCACAGTTTTATATTGGAATAAATCTGGTTCAGTGAGATGTTTATGGGGAAAATATCGAACAGAGAGATTTGGATTTCGTTCCGTCCCTAATGACGATAAATGTACCAAATGACTGTAGAATATCGTAATATCGTAAGAGCTTTCCCGCGATATCGCAATAAATATCGTACCGTGAGCTTCAGACCGTGACCGTATCATATCGTCAGACTCGTTAGACCCCGACATAGATCCCAACACTAAAACACTGGACATTATATTGCGATTTATGAATAATGGATAAGGGGACAACGAGCATTTTTTGATGTCAGGGTGTTCAACCCATTTGCTAAGAGCCTGAACCAGAAACTAGAAACAACATTCACCACTAACGAGAACGAAAAGAAACGGCAATATAACCAACGCGTCATTCAGATTGAACATGGTTCCTTCACGCCTTTAGTCTTCACCCCCTATGGAGGGAACGGAAGGGAAGCGGAACGTTTCATTAGCGAATTATCAATTAAAGTTTCAAGGAAAAAGGACCAAAATTACAGTACTGTCCTACACTGGCTAAGAGTCAAACTGTCACTCAGTCTTACCAAATCAGCAGTATTAAGTCTGAGAGGATCGAGAACCATCAAGAAACTGAACAATGACTTTGAAAATGCGACATAGTCAAATAATTTATTTCAACTTTGTAAATAGTAAATATTTTAACCCCTGGGCAGGGTTTTAGAGGTTTTTGGGGTTTTTTTTGTTTTTGTTTTTTTGTTTTTACATTTATTTGTATATTATAGTTTTATCTATTGAGAGATATTGTTAATAAAGTATATTTTTAATTTAAATTTATGAATAATTCCTTCTAATAATATTGTCATGTAAATCTTCACAAGCACAAAATTGTATTGCATTAATTAATTTATTTTTAAATCATGAGAACAGTAAATGTAACTCTGGAATTTTTGTGGAAAATATTATTTAAAAGTTTTTTTGAACTGAATCTATTTTTTCTTACACTTCTAATTTACAGTCCACATTTCCACCTAATACCTTCTGACAGAAATCTCACCCCCCGCTGGTCTCCTTAGATGTTACGGCTTATGGAATGTTCCACTGTATAGCATTAATATATCCGTCTCCATGGAAACCACCATGTTACAGGTCGGATCTAGAGGCAAGCTCGCTCACAACAACCTGTAACTGAATGAGTGCCGAATAGAAACGCTTAATGCCATACTGCAAAATATACCCAGCACAACCATAGCGTCACCATGGAGACAAGCGGGTACCGTAAAAGTGACATAATGCACCTTTATCACTCCTCAGAAGATCCACATTTACTTTAGTATAAAAGCTTGGATATAGCGGAGATTTTATATATTTTTTTGTATTTATTGTTCCATTTTATTGAGATATTTACATTTCTGCTCTTTTTTGCTACTTATTTAGAATTTATTTATATTTTTTACTCTTTGCTATTATATTATATTGTGATGTGTGAGCTCCTGTGTCCAAATAATTTCCCTTGTGGACCAATAAAGTTTGTCTAAGTCTAATTATTTAAAGAATTTTACTTTTCAGAGTACTTTTCTTGCATCATACAGTATATTGCACAGTGTAACAGTACTCTTACTCAAGTAAAAGTAAGAGTAAAAGCTTTATGTGACTATATAAACTGATTTGAACGTTTGTGTTTCGTGCAGAGCTCCTTCAGAAGGATTTAGCTGGTCTCGTTTTTGTGTCCGTCCTGTGGAAATACCAGATCTTGTGACTTATGTTTTGTCCTTCAATTTCACTTCAAATTATTAAACCAGACGTTACTCCCGTTACTTTTACTTGAGTAGTACTTTTTCCAATATTTTTTTTTACTCATTTTTTAGTCATTTCCTGGACCACTGCTTTGTACTTCTACTTGAGTAATATTGTTTTGAAGTAAAGTTACATAAATTTACAGTAATTAAGCAAGATTGTTCTGCACTCGGCCCATTCACGTCAAACAAGAGTCAGTATAGTCACATTTTCTTCGTGTTTTGGTCATTTTTAAGCAGCTTTTCTGTATTTTACCCAAACAAATGACAGTTTATGCCTCTTTTAACTGCTGACAGGGATCAGATTGGTCAAAAATAGGAACAACAGGCACATTTCTGATCTAAAACGGAGACAAATCCACTGGGACAGGGGACACAGGACTCAGAACTGGAACTCTCCTGGGGAAATAGGGACGTCTCGACAAACTATTCTTTATTAAAACAGATCCAGACTGTCCGTGGTGTTTGTGACGACTCTTTTGAGAGGGAAACAGAAGGAGCCATTTAAAACACACACTCCGGTGAAACTTTTACCTTTATAATGTGAGAAAACAGAGAAAACCTGGTCGTGTGTTAGATGTAAGCTCAGCAGTGACTCTGTTAAAGGTGAATATGACTCTGAGTTGTGTCTGTGTGGGAGTTAAGTGTTCATCGGCTGGAGCTTCCTTGACGAACATTCCTGGCGCTAACCCCGCGGTCTAAGGTTTCAACTTCGCTATTTCTGGTGCTTTAAGAAGGATCTAGTGAAATCTAAACGAATCCGAAACAGATCATGTCTAAAATAGCTAAAGTTTAACCCCGTTCTCTGCTTTAGCGCGCGGCTCGCACATAAACAATACAGATGCACTTACCGGAGTGGCTCCCGGACATAAACTCGTCCTCTTCCCCGTCCATGTGCGCTCCAGCTCGGGCCCCGGCTCCGGGGGGCTTCGGGGACTCTCCGGGAAGTTTTAAAACCACCGGACGAACAGACAGACAAACAAGATCTTCTGTTTAAAGTGTGAAAACCGAAAGAAACTGTTAGCTCCTGCTCCAGCTGCGGGTTGTAGATCCAAAATGGCGCCGCGCGTGTTGTGTACGCATGCGCAGCTGAACTGTCGCCTAAAATAGACGTAAGATTCTTTATTAGTTTCATCTTTAAGACATTTATTTATTTTTAAATAATAATAATAATAATAATAATAATAATAATAATAATAATAATAATAATAATAATAATAATAATAATAATAATAATAGGTTTTACATAGCGCTTTTCACGGTAACACAAAGACGTTTCACAATAAAGTAACACTATCTTTAAGACATTTATTTAAGTCATATTTATTATTACACAATCCAGTAACATGCCATATCTCAACATTTAAAGGACGAGTGATTATTTTTGGGGAAGATCTTTGAAAATAGATTTTTTTTTTTTTTCAACATATTCAAATACACAGTCAGCAAGACGGGGGACAACTAGGGACGTCAAAAACACACAAATAACACAAAATTACACAAAGAACACATATGATACATGAGGCAACATGCAACAACCAACTACACAAGAGAAAACAAAACAAAACAAAAACTCACATACCCTTAACCAAATAAAATAAAGTGCACCATAAAATGCAGGGGAGAATTATACTGCTATGTTATAGGTATTTTCTACAGATATTGTAAGTTTTAATGCTTTTAAAATAGTCTTAGTGTTTGTTTTTGTTTGTGAATAAAGTTAAAACACAGTGTATCAGTGTGTACCTAATGGACGTCAAATATGGAATCATTTTGCAAGACACCAAAAAGGAACTTTTCTATATTTCCTGCTTGTTACGAGCCAAACAGTTTATTATTAAATGCGAATTCTCAAATATAAAACCCTTTTTTTTTGCAATTTAAGAGAGCCATGTGCCATATTCAATTCAAACAGGCTGTTATAATTAATAATTTTATGCCGTCAGAAGTATAAGACCTGTTGCATTGTAATTGTAGTGTGTTGTAAAAAAAAAAAAAAAAAACACACACACACACACACACACACACACACACACACACACACACACACACACACACACACACACACACACACACACACACACACACACACACACACACACACACACGTCATCACGCAGCGACCAAAGCGTGCGGCGGACCCACGCTGTTCTCGTGTCTGGTTTTGGTGTTGACAGTTCAGTTATTCGGTTCATTAGTCGGTTTCTTCGCTGTTTCCCGGTGGAGGAGGACGCTGCGGGATGTCGGGGGCCGCGGGGATGGACGTGTGGCTCGGCGCGGAGACCGGGCTGCTCAAAGGCGTCAGCGTGAGCCGGAAACAGGCGGTGAACTTCAGCAGCTCGAGCCGCCTGAGCCGCGAGCAGGAGGTCCGCGCGCTCTGCTGGGGCCACGCGGACACGGAGCTGCTCGTGGGCTCGGCGGACGGGCTCGTGCGCACGTTCAGCGTGGACAAGGGCACGTTCACGTCCTCGCGCCGCTGCGGGGAGCCGCACGAGGGCTGCTTCAGCGGGCTCCTCACGCTCGGCTCTGCCCTGGCCACGTGCACGGAGAAGGGGACCGTGCGCGTGTGGAAGGAGGACTGTGACGAGCACGTGACCGAGGTGCGTGCGGGGGAGCACGTGCACAGGTGAGGCTGGGTCCGGGTCCGGGTCTGGGTCTGGTCCTGGTCCTGGTCCAGGGCCAACATCAGGCCTCACGAGACTGAACAAGTCCCAGGATCTTACCCCCGAACTTATACGTGTCACTTTTTGGTTCAGTCCTGGTTTAGTCCTGGTTCAGTCCTGGTTCAGTCCTGGTTCAGTCTTGGTTCAGTCTTGGTTCAGTCTTGGTTCAGTCCTGGTTCAGTCCTGGTTCAGTCCTGGTTCAGTCCTGGTTCAGTCTTGGTTCAGTCCTGGTTCAGTCCTGGTTCAGTCCTGGTTCAGTCCTGTTCTAGTCCTGGTTTAGTCCTGTTCTAGTCCTGTTCTAGTCCTGTTCTAGTCCTGGTTCAGTCCTGTTCTAGTCCTGGTTTAGTCCTGTTCTAGTCCTGTTCTAGTCCTGGTTCAGTCCTGTTCTAGTCCTGTTCTAGTCCTGGTTTAGTCCTGGTTTAGTCCTGTTCTAGTCCTGGTTTAGTCCTGGTTCAGTCCTGGTCTCGAGGGTTCGCCGCCTCCCGTTTCCATGGAGATCTTATTGCTTTGCCCGGACTGACGCACAGCGCGGCCGTAAACCTTTCTGTCTCCATGGAGACGAGCTGGTGCCTCCGTCAGGTCAGATCTGTGGAGCGGCGGCTGCGCTCTCGGGTCTGTCACTGTTTGTTAGAGCGATAAAAACGAAAGAGCAAATAAATAAGCAAACGTTCTAGGCAGAGAAATATCGTCTCCACGGAAACGAGAAGGTGCACACCCTCCTCCAGGAAAGTTCCACAGTGCACTCACTATTTTAACGCGTTTGTATTGGCTAGAGAAGTATCTGCTGCTGTGGGTTTTTGTTTTTTAGTTTTATTTCTCTAATTGTTAGAGCACTAAATGCCCCCTGTGCCTCTCTCTTTTGCCCCAGGATGCGTCAGTCCTAAATCTGCCTCTCTCTTTTGCCCCAGGATGCGTCAGTCCTAAATCTGCCTCTTTCTCTTTTGCCCCAGGATGCGTCAGTCCTAAATCTGCCTCTCTCTTTTGCCCCAGGATGCGTCAGTCCTAAATCTGCCTCTTTCTCTTTTGCCCCAGGATGCGTCAGTCCTAAATCTGCCTCTTTCTCTTTTGCCCCAGGATGCGTCAGTCCTAAATCTGCCTCTTTCTCTTTTGCCCCAGGATGCGTCAGTCCTAAATCTGCCTCTCTCTTTTGCCCCAGGATGCGTCAGTCCTAAATCTGCCTCTCTCTTTTGCCCCAGGATGCGTCAGTCCTAAATCTGCCTCTTTCTCTTTTGCCCCAGGATGCGTCAGTCCTAAATCTGCCTCTCTCTTTTGCCCCAGGATGCGTCAGTCCTAAATCTGCCTCTCTCTTTTGCCCCAGGATGCGTCAGTCCTAAATCTGCCTCTCTCTTTTGCCCCAGGATGCGTCAGTCCTAAATCTGCCTCTCTCTTTTGCCCCAGGATGCGTCAGTCCTAAATCTGCCTCTCTCTTTTGCCCCAGGATGTGTCAGTCCTAAATCTGCCTCTTTCTCTTTTGCCCCAGGATGCGTCAGTCCTAAATCTGCCTCTTTCTCTTTTGCCCCAGGATGCGTCAGTCCTAAATCTGCCTCTCTCTCTTTTGCCCCAGGATGCGTGCGAGTCCCGTTGCCCCGCACAGAGTCGCCACCGGGGGTAAAGAAAACCCCCTGAAGATCTGGGACCTGGAGAACCCGGACAAACCCGTGTTCAGCGCCAAGAACCTGCGCGACAACTGGCTGGACCTGAGGCAGCGCCACTGGGTCCGGGACATGGCCTTCCTGCCCGGGTCCGACCGGGTGGTGACCTGCACCGGGTACCACCAGGTGAGGGGACCGGGGCCAGGGTTAGTCCGGGTTTAGTCCGGGTTTAGTCCGGGTTTAGTCCGGGTTTAGTCCGGGTTTAGTCCGGGTTTAGTCCGGGTTTAGTCACACCGTTTATCAAAGTTCAGCCTGAGGAAATCTTCTTTTTGACGATGAGACTTTCACAGAGCTCGACAAACTGCAGAGTTCTGTCATTCGTCTGTCGCCAAAACGCACAGTTCGGTCTGCGTCACCACTGTTCACCAACACTGAAAGGGTTTAGATCGGAGTAAATATCGGGAGGTTCGTGCCGTGACTGTGGATCTCGTTACACTCCTAAACCTTCAGCCTAAACCCTCAGATCTGTGAAGTCCCCATCAAACTGAACCTGCTCAAAAACTGTGTCAGTCGTTTGTGCTGCAGAAAGTTTCATTTTGTGCGATTCTGGTTCTTCAGATATTCACAGTTTTATTTTCGGTCGATGACGTCGTCCAGAACCACGACAAGCGACAAACTCCACAAAACTAGTGAAGAGAAACGACCTGAGGCTGAGGAAAACGGCACAAACCAAATACAAACGTTTGACATCATTTTCTTCCTGTTTTGAGGCTGTTTCACATTCTGAGGTTCTGGACGACGTCATCGACCAAAATAAAACTGGGAATATCTGAAGAACCAGAATCACACAAACGAAACTTTCTGCAGCACAAACGACTGACACAGTTTTAGTGCAGGTTTAGTTTGATGAGGCGACTTCACAGATGTGATCAGAACTGTGTTCTCTGTGTTTTCTGTGACCCAAACCTGTCGTCTCTCTGTTCTCTCTTTTCTCTGCGTTCTCTGTTCTCTCTGTTCTCTGTGTTCTCTGTGTTCTCTGTTCTCTCTTCTCTGTTCTCTCTGTTCTCTGTGTTCTCTCTGTTCTCTGTGACCCAAACCTGTCGTCCCTCTGTTCTCTCCGTTCTGTGTTCTCTCTGTTCTCTGTGTTCTCTCTGTTCTCTGTGTTCTCTCTGTTCTCTGTGTTCTCTCTTTTCTCTGTTCTCTGTGACCCAAACCTGTCGTCCCTCTGTTCTCTCCGTTCTCTGTGTTCTCTCTGTTCTCTGTGTTCTCTCTGTTCTCTGTGTTCTCTCTGTTCTCTCTGTTCTCTGTGACCCAAACCTGTCGTCTCTCTGTTCTCTGTTCTCTCTGACCCGAACCTGTCGTCCCTCTGTTCTCTCTGTTCTCTGTTCTCTGTGTTCTCTTCTCTGTTCTCTCTGTTCTCTCTGTTCTGTGTTCTCTCTGTTCTCTGTTCTCTGTGACCCAAACCTGTCGTCTCTCTGTTCTCTCTTTTCTCTGCGTTCTCTGTTCTCTGTGTTCTCTCTGTTCTCTGTTCTCTCTGTTCTCTGTGACCCAAACCTGTCGTCCCTCTGTTCTCTCTGTTCTCTGTTCTCTGTGTTCTCTCTGTTTTCTCTGACCCGAACCTGTCGTCCCTCTGTTCTCTCCGTCCGTGCTCCAGGTCCACGTGTACGACCCCGGGTCCCCGCGGCGTCGGCCCGTCCTCCAGGCGCTGTTCGGCGAGTTCCCCCTGACGGCGCTGTCCCTGCCGGCGGACGGGCGCACGGTGGCGGTGGCGAACACGCAGGGGCAGGTGGCGCTGTTGGACCTGAGGAAGGGGCAGGTGCGCGGCGTCCTGAAGGGGGCGTCGGGGAGCGTCCGGGCGCTGCAGTGTCACGTGACCCTGCCCCTCGTCGCCTCCTGCGGCCTCGACCGGCACCTGCGCATCCACAGCCTGCAGGACCGCACGCTGCAGCACAAGGTACGCCTGATGCCCTCCCACACTGCGCCTGATGCCCTCCCACACTGCGCCTGATGCCCTCCCACACTGCGCCTGATGCCCTCCCACACTGCGCCTGATGCCCTCCCACACTGCGCCTGATGCCCTCCCACACTGCGCCTGATGCTACTACTGCTACTACTACTACTACTACTACTACTGCTACTACTACTACTGCTACTACTACTACTACTACTGCTACTACTACTACTACTGCTACTACTACTACTACTACTGCATCACAACTACTACTACCACCGCCACCACTACCACCACTGCTACCACTACTACCACCACTGCTACCACTACTACCTGCTACCACTGCTACCACTGCCACTACTACATCACCGCCACCACTGCCACCACCACCGACTACCACTACTACCGTCTACTACCACCACTACCACTACTACATCACTACCACCGCCATCACTACCATCACCACCGCCACCACTACCACTACCACCGCCACTACCACCTACCGCTACTACCACTGCCACCATCACTACCACCGCTACCACCACCACCGCTACTACCACTACCACCGCTACCACTGCTACTACACCACTACTACCACTAATCACCACCACTACCACTACCACCATCAACAACTGCCACCAACTGCATACCACTACCGCTACTACTACTACCACTACCAATACCGCTACTACTACCACTACCATTACCACTGCTACTACCACCACCGCTACTACCACCACTACCACTACCACCACTACCACCACTACCACTACTACTACCACCGCTACCACCTACCAACCAGCTACTACCATACCACTACCGCTACCACTACCGGCTACTACCACTACTACCACCTGCTACTACTACTACCACCAGCTGCCACACACCAGCAGCTACACCACTACTTACCACTACCGCTACCACCACCACTGCCACTACCACCAGCCACAGCATCACCACTACCCAACTACATCAGCTACTACATCACTACCACTCATCACATCACTGCTACCAGCTACCACTGCTACTACCACTGCTGCTATACTAACAACACCATGCTGCCACAACACTACTGCTGCACACTACTACTACTACTACTACTACTACTACTACTACTACTACTACTGCTACTACTACTACTGCTACTACTACTGCTACTACTACTACTGCTACTACTACTACATAACTACTTTTACTACAACAAAATTACTACCACTACATTACTATTATTACTACTACATGACTCCTGTGTCCCTGTGTCAGATGCCCTCCCGTCTCTGGGGTAAATCTCTGGGGGATTATTTGGTTCATCAGATTTTGAGTGAGAAATAAAAAGCACAATTCCCGGTTCTGGCTGAATTTAAATACACATTTTTCTATTTTCACTGTGTTTAAAAATTGTAAATAAAAAAATCTTTTCAACACCTCAAATTGCACAAGACGCCGACGCTAAAGCTAAAGCTAAAGCTAAAGCTAAAGCTAAAGCTAAAGCGCTCGATCTTCAGAGTAACAATGAGGAAATCCACAGTTGTGCCGTGTGTAACAGTGCAAAACATTTGAGCACTTTGCACCTGTAAACGATCCAAAGTACAGAAGGGCTCTGCTGGGATCCCACTTTTCACAAAACACAACTGTTTGATTTAAATTTCTATTTTCTTCAGTTTCCTCTGGGGCGTAAATACATTTTAAATCCTTAAAATGATGCCAAGAGTTTGTGAATGTAATATTCTGCCAGAATAATAATTAAAATGATCAGGTTTTATCAGAAGAAAAGTTGTAGTAATATTTCGAATTTTGATATTGTTAAACGCTTAAATGCTAATTTTCCACGTAAATAATCTCTCAAATCTGTCCTAATCTGTGTGATTTGGACATTCGACAGAAACATGTTCGACACTTTGACCATCAGCCTCACAAAATGAGCGCTGGGTCGACACGTTTGGAAGAAAAGGACCATTCTGAATATTCTTGAACTTTATTTGTAATTCTGTATTTATAGAGGAGTGAAAATTCCTCCTCCTCGATTCTGCAGGAAACTCCGATCCTGTAATAATAAAACGGAGCAGTTTCCATCTGTGTGTTTAGTATTTTGGCTCCGTCTGCGTCTGTAAACGTGTCTGTTCTGCGTCTGTTCTGTAGGTTTACCTGAAGTCTCGGCTCAACTGCCTCCTGTTCTCGAGCAGCGACCCGAACGCACAACCCCAACCCCTGAGGGTCAAAGAGGAGGACGAGGACGAGGAGCTGTGGGACCAGATGGAGAGCGTGCACGAGGATGGGGGCGTGCACGAGGACGAGGAGAGCGTGCACGAGGACGAGGAGAGCGCGCACGAGGACGGGGGCGTGCACGAGACTGAAACTGTGCATGAGGAGGAGCAAGTGCACGAGACAAAATCAAAAACCAAAAGGAAAACTGACTCTAAAAAAGGTCCGAAGAAGCCGAAGAAGCGTAAAAAGGGGCAGGACTGAGGCGCGGCACAAACTCGTGGGGACGTTCGGGACGTTCGGGACGTTCGGGACGTTCGGGACGTTCGGGACGTTCGGGACGTTCGGGACGTTCAGCGGCTGTTTAAAGTATCGAAAATCGGATCCTAATCGATACTAAACGAGTATCGAAACTACAGCCTCGTTTTTCACAGGGATCGAAACTAAAGAAGTCCCACTGAGAGAACGGAGCAGAACCTGGAAAAACAAGACTAAACCGGGACTAAACCAGGTCTAAACCGGGTCTAAACCAGGTCTACGCCGGGATTAAACCAGGGCTAAGAAAGGACTAAACCGGGACTAAACCAGGTCTAAACCAGGTCTACACCAGGACTAAACTGGGACTAAACCAGGGCTAAACTTGGACTAAACCAGGTCTAAATTAGGTCTAAACTAGGACTAAACCAGGTCTAAGAAAGGACTAAACCAGGTCTAAGAAAGGACTAAACTTGGACTAAACCAGATCTAAACCAGGTCTAAGAAAGGACTAAACCAGGTCTAAGAAAGGACTAAACTTGGACTAAACCAGGTCTAAACCAGGTCTAAAAAAGGACTAAACCAGGTCTAAAAAAGGACTAAACCAGGTCTAAGAAAGGACTAAACTTGGACTAAACCAGATCTAAACCAGGTCTAAAAAAGGACTAAACCAGGTCTAAGAAAGGACTAACCTTGGACTAAACCAGATCTAAACCTGGACTAAATCAGGTCTAAAAAAGGACTAAACCAGGTCTAAAAAAGGACTAAACCAGGTCTAAGCAAGGACTAAACTTGGACTAAACCAGGTCTAAATTAGGTCTAAGAAAGGACTAAACCAGGTCTAAGCAAGGACTAAACTTGGACTAAACCAGATCTAAACCAGGTCTAAATTAGGTCTAAGAAAGGACTAAACCAGGTCTAAGAAAGGACTAAACCAGGTCTAAGAAAAGACTAAACCAGGTCTAAGAAAGGACTAAACCAGGTCTAAGAAAGGACTAAACTTGGACTAAACCAGGTCTAAAAAAGGACTAAACCAGGTCTAAGAAAGGACTAAACTTGGACTAAACCAGATCTAAAAAAGGACTAAACCAGGTCTAAGAAAGGACTAAATTTGGACTAAACCAGGACTAAACCAGGTCTAATCAGAGTGACTGTATGTCAGACATTAGTTTTGTCTAAAGTATCAGAAGAGTCGGTGGGAGATCTTCCCTCAGACTCTTGGTTCCTTCTCGTGGTTCTTCAGTTTCCTCAGACTCTGGTGACTCTTGGTTCCTTCTCGTGGTTCTTCAGTTTCCTCAGACTCTGGTGACTCTTGGTTCCTTCTCGTGGTTCTTCAGTTTCCTCAGACTCTGGTGACTCTTGGTTCCTTCTCGTGGTTCTTCAGTTTCCTCAGACTCTGGTGACTCTTGGTTCCTTCTCGTGGTTCTTCAGTTTCCTCAGACTCTGGTGACTCTTGGTTCCTTCTCGTGGTTCTTCAGTTTCCTCAGACTCTGGTGACTCTTGGTTCCTTCTCGTGGTTCTTCAGTTTCCTCAGACTCTGGTGACTCTTGGTTCCTTCTCGTGGTTCTTCAGTTTCCTCAGACTCTGGTGACTCTTGGTTCCTTCTCGTGGTTCTTCAGTTTCCTCAGACTCGGGTGACTCTTGGTTCCTTCCCGTGGTTCTTCAGTTTCCTCAGACTCTGGTGACTCTTGGTTCCTTCTCGTGGTTCTTCAGTTTCCTCAGACTCTGGTGACTCTTGGTTCCTTCTCGTGGTTCTTCAGTTTCCTCAGACTCTGGTGACTCTTGGTTCCTTCTCGTGGTTCTTCAGTTTCCTCAGACTCTGGTGACTCTTGGTTCCTTCTCGTGGTTCTTCAGTTTCCGTTTGCACTTTTTCGTCGTTTATATTCGAGTTTTATTTTCTTGTCTCTGATCTTTATTAAACTCTGGCTCCTCCTCTGCGTCTCGACTCAGTTTGTCCAA